>RJWJ010047017.1:0-11131 GCA_004363605.1 Indri indri
AAGTCTGCTGAAAGAATCATTCTTTCACCACGCAGAAGAGTTATTCCGTCTGTCTCCACACCTCAAATCACAATCTGAAAATGACCTTTAATTAAGGTTAGCCACAAGCTAACAAGTTCACTTTTATTATTTGCTCCACTGGAGGAAAATCTAAATTTGAAGACTCAGTGTTCACACTGAAATTGCACTCAAAAATATATAGGAAATGGAAAGTTTGAAAAGCCCTGCCTGGGGCTCGTGACTAATTTCTAATAGGTTTTGATGGCTACGTAATTTGCACACTCATCTGGGAGAGTGGGCAAATAGAACAAAATTTTATTTTATTTCTCTGTTTTATTTGATGTTGTTTATTTTTAAAAACCTGTTTTCCAAGAAAGCTTAAACGTTATACAAAGTACTACTTCAGCCCCTAAATCTCAGGTCCAGAAGCAAAAGGATCCATAGTGTTCTTCCATAGGAATTACCCTGGAAGAAGAGGAACCAGGTAGAGTCTAATGTTTCAGTCAGGAGTCAGCAAACTATTATTTTAAAAGTTTTAAAGACCCGAACTCTGTAAAATAATTTAAAGAGGTTTATTCTGAGCCAAGTATGTGCAACCATGGCCCGGAGAGCCACGCTCAGGAAGCCTTGAGCAACTGGTCTTCCTGCGGTTGGGTTACAGTTTGGTTTTACACATTTCAGGGAGACAGGAATTACACATAAAGTCATAAGTCAATACCTGGAAGGTGCACATTGGTTTGCCCCAAAAGGTAGGACATCTCAAAGCAGGGCATTACAGGTTATAGGTGGGTTTAAAGATTCTTTGATCTGTAATTGGTTAAAGAAATGAAGCTTTTAAAGGCTTGGAATGTTTAAAGATAAGGAAGTCAGTTAATCAGAGATAAGCCCTGGGACATATACCCAGATTTAAGTGATCTGTTAAGTAAATTGAAGAACTGCAGGTGTGGTTTAAGCTTTGTCTTGTGCAGCCTTAGCCCTGTTAATGAGTTACAAAGGACATCTCCAAGAAGGAAGAGGGGCACGATGAGGCATGTCTGACCTCCCTTCTCTTGGCCAGCAACTCAGCTTTGGGAATTTCTGGGGCTCCCCTTGGCCAAGAAGGGGTCCAGTCAGTCAGCTGAGAGTTTTAAGATTTTATTTTAGTTCACAAAAGAAACTTCTGCAGGCCATCGGGTCTCTGTGGAAACTACTCAACTCTGCTGTTATGGCAGGAAAGCAGCCCCAGACAAGTAAAAGTATAAGAATGGCCATGTTCCAATAAAATTTTATTTACGAAAACATACAGCTTCCAAATTTGGCCCTAGTTTTGGGAACCTATAATTTTCCTGCTGCCTAGGGAAACATCTTACAGCAAACACCCACAAGTAAGCTATTTAAAAAAGCAAAGTGACCTAAACTAGGAAACTCCTTCTTCAGTAATCACCCAGTCCCTTGTTAGAAATTCATCCTTGCCTTTGAAATGTCAGAGTTAGACTGCTGGGATTAGTTCTACAATATATTATTGAGCACTGTTTCGCTAACAATCAAATGAAGCCATGATAAGACAGGGAAGCCACTGGATTCTCCCTGTCCCTCAGATGAAAACCTCAAAGTCATCCCCTATCCCCACTTCCAAATAGCTACCTAGACCTTCGTTCTGGCTGCAGATTCTGGCCGCAGAGTATTCAACACGCATCCCCTCCTCTCCATGCCCACTGTTTGCACCCTGCTATCCTCTTCTTCTGCCCAGGGTGACCTCCAGAGTCCAACTTATTGGGTTTCTTTCTATTTACAGAGTCTTCTCTGCTTAGACATGTTTCATGTTACTTCCAGACTGATCTTTTTGAAATAGTTACTCCCTGCTCAAAACCCTCTAAATGTTCCCTGTTCTGTGTTACCTAAAATCTAAGATTCTAGCAGGGCATGTAAGGGACCCCTGCACCATGCAGCCTCATCCTGCAGGGTGTTCCTGCACCACTTGGCACACCCCGCGCGCTCACTCTCTGAGCACCCTCCTGCCTGCTGCACGGACTGCCAATTACCTCCCCAGCATCCTGCTCCCCTTCTTCCTAACAGAATCCCCCCAGTGTGGGGAAGACAATGGACTCACAAAAAGCCTGCATTTCCTAGCCGACCTTATACATAGGGATGGCCAACGTGATACAGAAAGTCATTGGCTACTAAACGACTTAATTATTTAAAGAAAAAAAGTGTTCCTTAAATTTAAGGGAAAAAATATTTAAACAGGGATATTGCACACATTTTCTTTTCTGTATATGATGATGTTTTGTTTTTACTTCTTAAAAAACATTTCCAGAGTGGAGAGACTGTCCCCCACACCTTGGCCAATTCTTAGAGAAAGCAAAGGCATGCCTTTGATATGCAAACTAACCCACCCAGAGCCTTCCCACCTCTGGCCTGTAACACCAGGAGAGGACATTGCTTTGCCTTAATCATCCCAGGGCCAGGTGCCAGGCAACTAGACACCACCCCTAAAAGTTAGAGTCCCCTCTGCAAAATCATTCAAACTAATCAATCCTAAACTGTTCACCCTGCCTTGCCTTGCCTTGCCTTTCCCAGTAAACACCAGTAAAGGCTCTGGTCAGAACCTTTTCCTCTCCCCTGTCTTGCCCGTGTGGCCCTGTGTGGTGTGCCCTGCCTCTGTCTCTAGGGTATGTGAATATAATAGGCTTTGTTTTCCTCAACCTTTCCTCTCTCTCTCTGTCTCTTGTGGCCACACCCCGTCCCCTAAATAAATGCAAAATATAGGGTTGACTCAGATGGTAGCTACCCTGTTGCTGTTCCCTGTCTTTTTTTTCCCCTCCTTCTTCTTGTTTCTGGAACTATGACATGATGATTAGAGCTCATCATGAACTGACCCTGACAATAGGACCCAGGACCTAAGGATGACAAAACAAAAACAGAAAAGGAACTGACTCCTCGATGACATTGCTAGGTAGTTAAACCAGTCCTGAGCAACCTACCTCTGAATTCCATGTTATGTGAGAGAAAACGCCAACTCTCTCTAGTTAAAAGCTACAGTTATTTCAGGTATCTGTAACCAGTAGCCAACGAAAGCTCTAACTGATACAATGGCTCTTTGCTCTCCTCATGCTATTCAACCTCTTCAAAACGCCCTTCTTCCCTCTACCTTCCAGTTCTCCACTTTTCAAAATGCTACTCAGTCTTCAAAACTGGGCACAAATGCCACTTCCCACTTCCACGGCTACTCAATGCTTTGCTTTCCGCCTGTGTAACAGCAGTACTGAAGCCCAACAATGGGCTCTGCCGTCTACGATCCATGACACTGTAAGCACGTCTTTTACCTCTCTCTCCAAGACTGATTTCCATCATATGCAACATGGGGATGGAGAAAACCCTGAGTCATATTATTATTGGAAGAAATAAATGAGATAAAGTATGTGAAACAGTATAATATGTGGCATACAGTAAGTACTCAATAAATGATTCTAGTGATTATTATTATTATTGTCAATACACTTGTGTCTCAGTTAGTTGGCTATAGATGTCTCACAAATGAGATAAAAGTACTTTGAGGGTGGGGCCAGTGACTCATTCTCCTTGTCATCCCCACAGCACCTAATTTTAGTTAGATGGATGGATGAACCCATAAAGGGCAGCACTGTACTAACCAACATGAAAACGGCCAGGAAAGTGTAATGCATTTGCCCAAAGACTTCCTTTAGACAACGGAAAAATTAGAAAGCAAACTTGACAACACGCCATATGAACATTTTCTCAATTATGGCCCATTCATTTCAAATATGGCTTTGTTTGCTTACAGAGGCTTTTGTCACTTGCAAGTTGGTGGAAATGGTGACACGCTTGGGCAACCTGAGCAAGCTCCTGTGTGACAGCAGGGAAAACATGCAGCTCCATTTTGCATCAGGCAGTAGTAGCCACGGTGAGAAATCAGCACCTTTTTTGTGCTTCTGGAATGAAACAAAAGACAACGTGCAATAAAAAGGCTAGTTCAGCAAGGAAAGGTCACACATCTCCAAAACAAAAGAAATAGAAAAGTTCTGCATTTGCACAAAGCACACATGCCACACAGAGACCAGGCATCTCTTTTCTTTCCTTCCACCTACCCCGGCCCGTCTCATCCACAGCACAGAGTCCACATCCCAATGTTTGGAAATCAAAATGAAAAATGTCAACAGAGAAATCCAGCTGAAGATGTTTAAACCCCTGTGGGTTCACTACTCTGTGGTTTCTCATTGCTATTAGTTAACCGCAGCTCAAGGTCTTCTACTTGAGTCTCTGGTCTGGTACCGTCCACAAATACTACTAGCGTCTGGCAGGTAGGTGCGCTGACCACAGTTCTGTGGTTCCCTGTTTGACTGCATTCCTCAGCCACAGCCCAGTCCACATTAGGGGAGGCAACTCTTGGTGCTGGAAAGGGCCCTCTAACCAGTCAAAGCATCTTTGTCACCAGCCTTCTTGCTCCTTCCATGGTTGACTCCATTTTCTTGACAAATTGGGTTACTATTGAGGTTGAAGTAAAATCTACTTTCCAGATCAGACATTTATCAGGAAGTGTTTCAGACTTCCTCATTTTAGAGAACCCTTATAACATCACATGGAACTGGGTCTCCACCAGGAACCTCCCGTCCTAAACCACATATTCCCTGAAAACTTGGCATCCCAATTTCAGCATAGAGACCTTCCAGCTTTCAGAGTAACTGACAGAGAATGATCATGTTTCACGTCTTATATGTCTTACTGTTGCTCACTCTATAATATCATACATTGCATAAATAAGGCAAACGTTATAAACTCATGCTCTTGTGCAATTCTGGAATAAATCTGATCCAGGATCCTGAATGTTAATGTAGCAAAAATGTGATTAAGTCTTTTCTAGAGCCTTTCCCTGTGTGTCTCATTCAAATAAACATCAACTCAACCATCAAAAATAATTTAAGAAGCAATTAAAATATTTACTAGAGTCCTTCTAAAAATACCAAAGGGGACCTAACTCCAAGAAAATGTCTTAAACTCCTGCTTCCCTGTCTCTCTCCCTTTCAAACTTCCTCAGACTCTGCAGTAGTCCCCTGGGCTGCACTGGCTGCTCACTCTGAGCTGCCCCAATTGTTCTCCCAGCCGGTCCACTCCCACCCCCTGCACTTCTGATTATTTCCTTCCACTAGTTTTATTGCTTTCTAGGATAAAATCTCAGTGACCTATTTGGCTTCCTCTAATTCCACAGCATTTTCCCATGGTATTATAATTATCAACATAAATTTGTAGGATTCAAGAAGCTCCAAAGGCTGTTGATAGTCCTGTGTTTAAATTTGTTGTACCTGTTACATGAAGTATTTGCATCCTAACCATATGTCCCATATGAGCCCCATGGAGAACGTGCTGTTTAAAAGAGTGGGGAAAGAACACTGTATTATTAAATACCTAAACCATTTAAAAATGTATTTGTAAATCATAAAAGTGAACTTTAAGTTCCATTGAGTTCTAATAGGTCAATGGGCATTGATCAGCACACACACAACACACAAAAGAAAAACACTTGCTCTTTGATGAGCTTACCTCTCATTTATGTGCTGCCTCCGGCCTTTGAGGATTCAGCTTTGCATTCTTAGCTTTTCATCTTACTTGTGGCTATGGATTTCGCAATAGTCAACAGTTTTATTTTGTGAATGCTGCATTTTTTATCTTGGTGCTTAATGATACTAACTTTGCATATTTGAATAAGAAAGCGAGGGTATCTAAGTAAGAGAGCAGAAACACCTGAAAAAGGCATGGCTGTTTGCCAAGGTTCCCACCTGCATTAAATCACTTGTTAATATACATAATTGCCAAGGATCCACTTAAAAGATGTTTTCACTCCAATTGCCACAACGCTGCCGAAGTGATGACTGCTGGAGAAAAACTCTGCAGTCCTCACCTGGCTTCAGGAAAAAGCACAGTTCAGGGACTCGGCCTCTCCCACCCACCACATTCCATGCCCATGTACTTACCAAACAACTTTCCTACTCAAACAAGGCTTTTCCCTTTCGGAAACACTGAGATTCAAAATCAAATAGCGATGAGACAAGGATATTGATTATTCACACAGCGCACAGCCTGGGTACCTCATTTTCTCTCTCCATATTTTGAGACACATTCTTGCAAAAGAATTTTTCAACAGATCCTAGAAGAAGAAAAGAAATTTAGCACTTAAGACAGGAGGAAATCAAACAGTGACATATCCCTCCAGTCTAATGAGCAAATATCACTGCTATCCCAAGGAGGCTGTAAGTAACCACATTCAATTCAAAGAAAGGAAAACCTACCCAGGGAAGTTGTGACAATTCCGTGGATTTCAAACTTTCAATCATTAAGAAAATCAATTTGCTAACAAAGACTCCAGGAAAGATCATGGCCTTTTGGCAGACAGAGCTCATCTTAGTTTGATTATATGTTCCTATTACAGAGCAATGAACTAGCAGGCACCAATTATAATTCCCTGAAGAAACAGTCCCTTCCACTCAATAGCTATTCCTTTATCACTTCTTGACAGTTTAAGAACAAAAGGATATCAGGTGATAAAAACAGGAAAGCTACTGGATGGATTCGTTCATTTCATCTGACAATTGTAAGGCACATTTTGGTCACAATTTTCAGGCATCAGTTTTTAAACACTCATAATCTTTGGGAAAGAACCGCATGGTCTGCGATTACATGGAGCCTAGAAGACCCCCCTACACCAACCGTTGGAGAAACAGGAAGCTTAAAGGTTAAAAGCCTTAACCTTGACCATTCTTTTCCTTTGAGGAATTACTGGCATCAATGTATCGAATTGCTGTCCACTTTCCCCCATCTCCCTCGCCCCTTGTCAAAAAATGTTTTCCTTACAATAACTTGGCTTCAAACATTACATACCAATATTGATGTTAGGGAAAGTTGGATGAATGGCGTACAAGAACTCTTTGAAGCCTTGTTGTAAATTTTCTGTAAAGATAAAATTATTTCACAATAAAAAGTTAAAAAAGCAAAGTAGATAAAGACAACAGTGATAAAGATTGCTGACCATAGCAGGAACAAGTACAGCTAATTGCTCTATGTTGGCTGAAGCAATAAAGAGAGCAATTTCATTGTGAAATGCAAACTGATGTTTTATTATAACAATTTCTTGCAAAAATGCCTTTACTATTGAAAAGCCATGAGAATGGGTATTGGCCAATGTGTTGAGGATTCTAGTGAGAAAGAGGTTTTAAGCTCCAGAAGTTAATGAATACATCCACTCCTATGCTAGACCTCTTAGAGATTTGAAGTCCGGAATGGAATGTGTTTGCTGAGCAGAACTGTTGGAATTCTTTACCTCTGGGATCCAAGTGCAGGAGGAATAGTGGCCACAAGAGAAAATGAGACAGAGAGGAACTGCCAAGCCCAGGCGTTTGTCCACCATGCTGAGCTCCCACACTCCCAGCAGGCAGCCGTGGTGCCAGGTCCCTGCCCTGCCTGCCTTCATGTGCCTTAACCAGCATCACACCCCACATCAGACCTGCAGTAGGGCAATGCAGAAACCCATCGCTGCAATGAAAGATTAGAAAAGTGAAGAATGGGCTCACATCCCTGTCTGAAGTGTAGCTACCTCCAGCTATGTAAAATCAGAGAAAGAAGAAAATATAAGTCCCGTGGACACTTACCCTATGAATATCATTTCTCCAGCCTCACTATGACAAATGAACTTTTATGCAGAAAATTAGTATTTCAATGAGATTTAGAGAGAAAAATCTATTCCTGGAGTAGGCAGAATTCAGAGCCTCTCCATAATTTGGATCAAATGAAGCAGCGCCTAGCACAGTGTTTGGTACACAGCATGTATCCACTAAATGGCAGTTTCCTTCCTGTAAGTGGCCTCATGACTACAGAGCCATATATTCAAATCTAAATACATGCTTCTTTGTGGTAATAACTGAGACAAGGAGAATCACATATATCTTTAAAAAGCGAAGATGAAGAACACAAATTAGGCAATAAATGGCTAAAGACAAACCAGCGGGGACTGAGGGATATGGCATTTACATAAACAGGTGAAACAGTTAGACTAAAGTCTGATGACAGAAAAGGTATTTTATATTAGGTCTGTCCAGTCACAGCCAATAAAGACCCTCCAAGCATCAAAAAGAGTCAGCCTATGAAGTTCTAGGGCATATGGGCCTGGGTGGGCTGCAAATGGAAGTGCGTACTAATTCTTCAGATTTTGTAATAAACTTTTTGTTACAGAATAACTTGGTTGTGCAGGAAAGCTCTAAAGGTAATGCAGACAGGTCCTGTATCCCCCGCACCCCATGTTGCCTGTTACCATCTTACATTACTAGGGTGTATTTGTCACTGCTAAGAAACCAACATTGGAAAAATTACGATTAAATAAACTCCATGTTTTATGTAGATTTTAATAGTTTTTCCAGTAATATCCTTTTTCTGTTCCAGGGTCCTATCCAAGATAGAATATAATATCACATTTAGTCATCACGTCTCCCTAGGTTCCTCTCATCAGGGACAGTGTCTCAGACTCTTCTCATTTTTCATGACCTTGACACTTTTGAGGACTAATGATCAGGTATTTTGCAAACTGTTCCTCAGTTTTGGTTTGTCCAGTGTTTTTCTCCTGGTTAGACTGGGGCCAGGGCGGGGGGAGAACACACAGAGGTGCGGTGCCCTTCCCCTCCATGTGGGTAGAAGCTGTCGGCCTGACTTGGCACAGAGGATGCCAGCCTCCACCACCTGTCCAGGGTAGTGGCTGCCAAGTTTCTCCACTGGAAGGTGACTCTCTTTCCCCTTTCCTACTTTAATATGTCACTGACTATGGCCACACTCAAATCAGGGGGCACGGGGAATAAGTTCCACCTCCTTATTATATAAATTAACAATTATTACAACAATTATTTAGGATTCTTCTGTAGGGAAGGTTCCATCTCTTTGCTCCCACTTATTTATTCACTTGTTCATTTTTTCTAGGGTGGCTCATGGACATATTTTACACTTTCCACTATAATCTACATTATTTGTTTTGTTGCTCAAATTGCTCCAGCTTTGATCAGCTCTTTCAGGATTACTCCTGTGTCCCTTTGACCTGTGCTGTTTTTTGAGCTATTCTTTACTTTCTGGTACTACAGGATATTCCAGGCTCATTTTGTATATTCGCTGTCCCAGCCCTAGAATGGCCATTTCTCCAAGGAGGCCTGGTTTCTTTTATGAGAAAACAGAGTCAGAAAACAAGACCCACACACTGTGTGTTGCCCCTCACTTTCTGCACTCAGAGATCACATTGAACTCTCTATGCTGGGCTTAGCCTTCCTCTGGAGCAGGCTCTTGGTCCAGGAAATACACTTGGTCTGCCAGCATCTGCTTACCCAGTTGAGGCTGGCCTGTGTCAGAGGCAACCTCTGTGCCTCTGGCTTCATGCTTCTGTGTGGTGGGACTTCAGTTTGAGTAATTTCCCTGCCTTGTCTTACACTCATCACTCACCTCAAAGGAGTAGAGCGAATTATCTCTTTAGGGATTTTGAAAGAGGAAACTAAGTCTGCCCAACCCCTTCAAAGCTCTCTCTTTCCAATGTGCCCAACAAAAGAGCAGGGACAGTAGTCACCTGTCTGGGAGTCCGGAGGGGCTGGGGTGTCTAACAAGCCGACAATCTCATTTAGGGTGGAGGATGAGGAGGCCAACCGTGGCCATGCTGCAAAGTCCATCCCATTCACTCAATTGTTTGTTCCTTAGTTAACACGGCTTATTTACCTCCTACACATGCCAGGCACTGTTCTAGGCACAAGTGACACAGCAGTGGAAACATAGGCAAACAAAAACCAGATTTCTTGCCCTCATGGAGCTAACACGTTAGCAGGGGAATAAAGACAATAAACAAAAATAAATATGTGAAGGTCACATGGCTACGAGTGGCATGCAGGGGCGGGCGTACCCGCAGAGAGCCCAGGGAGTGCGGAGCGTGGTGGGGCTGGCTCTGCAGGCCACGAGCTGTGAGCAATTCAGGAAGTCACTGATGACTCTGAGCGGAGGAATAATATATTTCTTTTCCTTTCTCTCTTTTTGGGGATCACTCTGACTGCCACGTTTAAAATAGCCTGTTGATGGGAGTAGCGCGCAGTGGGAAGGCAAAAGGCAAGAGAGAACACAGACGACCAGCTGGCGGCTCTTGCAAGAATCTAAACCAGAGATGATGGTGGCTTGGACCAGGGTGGTGGCAGTAGAAATGGCACAGGAAAGAGAAGAAGCCTCTGATACTCCAAGATGTTTGGCCCGAGTGACTGGTGGGCGGAGTCGGACTTGACTGAGATGGGAAGGCTGTGGGAGGAGTAGGTCGGAGTGGAAAGGGTCAGGAGTTCCATTCCAGACATTCTAAGTTAGTCACGGCAAGGAAAGGGTGAATGTCAGGTCTCCAAAGACCTGGTCTCCCCAAAAACTGCTTCCTTAGAAACAGCAGATTAAGATAACAGGGGAGGGATTCTGTACTTGGGTTGGGGGGCTGTGGGCTGGCACGCAAATCTTGGAACTGCAAGTAACTAGAATGATAGAAAACGTTGACAGGAAAAGGCGGTTTGACTTCTCTGTGTCAAGGTGACCCCAGGCACCTTGGTTCTCATCCACAGCAGCCTTGCACACCTCAAGAGGGAGACAGGGCAAAAAGGGCTGGTATGTGGGTTGCTGCCGGGCCTCTTCATAAGATGAAGATGCGGTGCCTGTCATACCCCTTGTTTTGAATCCTGCTATAAAGCCATCGAAACATAATATTAAAACCTATTTGCATCTTATGAGTCTGATGCCAATTTGAACCCATAATCACATCTGTGCTGCTACATAATAAAGTGGATATTTTAATCTCTCCTTGTCTGACTTCTTTAATTTCATAACTAGGAAGGAAAGAGAGAGGTACTATTACAATTATTGGCTCCCTGAATTTCTGACATCTGGGTGAGAGATTCCTTCAGGCTGAGATTTGTGCAAATCAGTCTTCATAGTAATTCAGAAGGCAAGAAGTTAACTGCAGACGTGAAAATCCAACACCGTCAGATCAATTAAATCTTTACCCAACACTTGGAATGACAAAATTTCTCTAGTGCTGCTCCTTTAATGATGAGCATATGGTTCCCTAAACAGAAAGAAAGAGCTCTTCTTCTGT
>RJWJ010047018.1:0-11135 GCA_004363605.1 Indri indri
AAAAAAAAAAAAAAAAAAAAAAAAAAAAATCCCAAAACAAAGGAATGTATTCATTCAGAATCCGGAAATGATATGGGATGTCTGCCCAGGATGCAGGGACAAGTTGAGCATTTTAATTGTCTCTTATCAGGAAAGACTGGTTGGAAAAGAGTGTACTGAATGACAAGAACAGATGTTTAGTAATTTTGAAATTTGATGGTACCGTCTTTCTATGGGGGCTAAAACAGGAAAACAATCTGAAAGAACCAACAACTGGTGGTCTTTCAGAAATATCACTTTAGCAGTTACATAAAGAATGCAGGGAAATGACGAAGGCAAGGCCCAGGGCAAGCAGGTCACTGCTGACAGTTGTTGCTGTGACTGACGGAGCCCTGAGCAACAAACAGGCTGTGGGAGAAAAGAACATAAACTCCAACGATACATGCCCGAAATTGAAAACTGAAGAATGATCACCAAAGTAATTTCACCAACCCTATACTAATATTCACTTAGGCTACTGGATATTTCCAAAAAGAAAAGAACAACAGGAGTGCCGCAATAACTTCAGGGATACTAAGATGAGTGTATCATGTGATCATTTATTAACTCGGTAATTTGTGTAAATTTCTCAGGCTCTTGGAGCCTAGACTGTCACATCTGCAAAATGGGAATAATGATAAAAAGCATGCTTGTTAAAAGGAGGGGACTGGCCAGGTAAAATGAGGGTATCCTCAGATCCGAAACATACAATTAAATGATTTTAATGAGTACTGAGTGGTCACCTATTCTTCTAAATACAATGCACTATTCCTTTTTTCTCTGAAGATCACTGAAACTAATTATAAAGTGCACTGTACAATTCATCAAGCCATTAAGCAAATATTTACTAGCACCCTGTTATAGGCCAAGAATCATGGCAGGTGACAGTTTTGTGCTTTTGGACAGTAAGTAAATAATTGTCACATGTACACATTCACAAATACAACAAATACGTAAGCAGACGCTGAGATGGTGTTTACTATGTGCTGTCTTTACTGCATATTCTACAAATATTAATCACTTCCTCTTTGCAAATCCTCTACAAGATACACGTTATCATTATTCCCATTTTATCCAGGAGGAAACTACATTACTATAAAGTAATGTAATATTATGTTCTAGGAGACAATGTCAGGGGAGGAGTTTCTAATTTGGACTGTGAGCAGTCAAGGTAAAATGCCCCTTAGAAAGGGCATTTTCTGTGGTTCCAGAGAAATGTTTCAACAAAGAACATGGAGGAAGAACATTCCGGGCAAATAGAATGACACAAGCAAAGGCCTGACACGTGTTGGGGGGCAGAAGCCTTTTCAGAAAACAACAAGAAGGCGGGTTTAGCTCAGCCACATAAGAGGATGACAAGTGATATAAAATGAATTTGGCAGGGGAAACAGGAGCTAGATTATTTGAAGTCTCATGGACATACTTAGGAAGTGGGATTATTTTCTCTGTGAAATCAAGTCACTGGAAGATTTTAAGCCAAATGGAAAATAATTTAATCCAGAATTTTAAGAGATCACCTTAGCTGTTGTATGGGAAATGGATTTAAGGTGAGCAAAATTTAAAGGAGGGAGAATAATTAGGAGGCTATTGCAGTGAACTAGTGGAAAATAATATATAGTAGCTTTGTTATTTCTGGAGATGCTTGGAAAGGGAAGAATTCAAGATATATTACTGTTTTCTATAAACTCAAATGTTGAAAACTGAATATATTCAAGTCAAATGAACAGTTCCACTGCCCCAGTCATCGCTCTCTCACTTTTTCATAATTGGATGCAGTATTATTCTACATGGTCAACTTTGAAAACAAAAGAATGCGAGAATTCACCTGCATTAGTAAGTAAAAATTTAGTTTGCCAATACATTCGTAGTAAAATGTGTCCTACCTTAGAGAATTATTAGAAATGGTTACAGGAAATGTTATTAACTGATTTAGCTAAACCATGAATCATCACAAAGGTACAAGTTTTCGGAAAAAGATCACTGAATAATGTATTGCCCTGAGTCTTTCAGTTGGCCTTGACCTGCTTTTAACACAGAAAAGTGAAGCATCTCAGTAAGTCACTTTAACCCAAACTGATTAAACGTAAATTCAATTCATTAAATACAAATTCAGTGGTGTATAACAGAAATACTATAATTGCACTCATAATAAAACTCACAAATAATGCAGAGAGAGGAATAACTTTTTAACTCTCTGTAACAAATCTTACTCTCCTAGGAAAGTGATAAGAAATTTTAAAAGTTCTAAGTTAGATAAGAATATATTTCACAGACATCTTACACTCATCAGCTTTTATAATATATATCTATTTTTTTTTAAAAAAAAAGTATTTTCATAAACCGAAATGGTAGTCTTTGGTAACATGTGTCCAGATACTAATTTAAAACCACACATTAAAGACCTTAGAGCAAAAGTGTCATAATACAGCATTACAAAGCTTGGAAATTATGTATGGTGAGTGAAAAGATAGATTTAAGGAGCCCTGATTTTCTCATCTATTAAGAAAATAGTTCTTTTTAAGGTGTCTATTTAATGCTACAGAGTCAGAAATCCAAGCTAACATCTACCGATTTTTTTCAGATCCTAGAGAATTCAACCAAGTAGGTCCCAGATTAGAAGCGCTGAGAAAAATCTCTGCAAGCGTGTTTAGATAGGAAGGAGCGTGGTTAACATGGGCCTCTGGGGAAAAATATGGAGGACTCCGTGTCTCTTCTACAGCATTAGGGAATTCTTTGCTTTTCGCCTTCCAAATGTTGCGTTCCTTCTGCCTATAACACTTTTCCTCCCTTCTCTCAGTCCTCATGAAAGCTTTTATGACTTTCCCTGACTAGATCAAATCACCCACTTCTAAGACCACCTAAATCTCTCTCTTGTTTTACAGAACACAGCACAGTTATAAATCTTGTATTTCTTTGTATAATATCTTGATATGTAGATTTTTCCACTAGATTATTAGCCCACATGGCCGAAGAAAATACCCATCCCACCACTGCGTCTTCAATACTTGGCATGTAATATGTATGCTATAAATATTTACTGAATAAATACATGAATTTTTCACTTAACCCCTTGGATGTGGGGAAAATTAGAGTTTAATGAATTAGAAATTTAAGAAAATTAGAAGCCTCTGTAAAATGTTGATCAATAAACAGTCGAAGTGTAGAACAGCTAGAGTCTGGCATCTATATTTAATAGCAGATATTAAATATTAGATATAAATAGTAGATATTAAATATTACATAAAAATAGTGGATATCTACTATTTAATAGTAGATATTAAATAAACTGCAACTCTATCATTTAAAAAATTATTTTAGTAAAAAACATTAGTATACTCAATGCTGAAATCAGAATGGATTCTCAATTCATGACAAAGTTTCAAATAAACAATATTAGCTACAGTGAGCTTTAAACGAAGTTCACTAACAGGATGACACAGTGTCCCTCAAACATTAATTTAGTGTTTGAAACGATTTCTGAGAAAACTATGATCGGTACGTTTCGATGCTTCCGAGGAACCTTCTTATTAAATAGCACGATCAAGTCCACGCATCAGTTTAAAAGATGCTTTTGGCCTAAATAAAGATAATTTCTCAAATGAAATAAGCCAAACTCTTGTTTGTAAAGGTAGTTTCTATTTTTGTGGTAATGTCCTCTGCTGAATAAGAAATGATTCCACAGAACATTTCTGAAGAGGAGTATTTTGCTGGTCACCACATTATCCAAATACAAATGATGAAAGATTATCATTGCCTTGATACACATCACAAGTCAAAGCAGCAGAAAATTCCTAGAAAGTGCTGTTTGGGAATGGCAACTGGAATACACCTTCACCAAGTATCAAGTCTCCCTTTGAAGGGGTTTGTAGGCTCAAGTAGTTTTGCACTAGACACATTAAGAACTAAGGCCAAAAGAAATTCCACAGGTGCTATCTTCCATTTGGAACCTCAGAGAAAAGTAGCTTATGTAATCTTTGACGGCCTGCCTTTTAATTTCCATCAATTCACCTCAAAAAGACTGCTCTCCTTAGCCATGCATTCTAAACTGCTATAGAGACAGACTTGCTTTAGGGCACTTTGTATAGTGTTTAGTCATAAAGCATTTAAAATGGGCAAAAATGAGACATAATTTATAAGTCCTTGTTTTTGAAAAAGATTACTCTAATTATTTCTAAAAACGTGTCTTAATGTTTTGTTTTCTCTCCTTTTTCATATAAAAGAAATGCTGCAAAACTGTTGGCTCAAGCTGTGTAGCTGATCAGCAAAAATAAGAATTCAAGTCCAGACGTGACTGCTTTGGAATATGGGTATGTTTTTAAATTACAAAAAATGAGTGGACTTATTTATATAAGGTAACTATAGTAAATATATAAGATTATATAAAATATAATTAATTTAATAATCTAAATAAGCAACTTAATATTTTGCCTATTAGGCAATACTAGCACAAATTATAGTATAAGATGCTATTTATATTTTGGCCACCAGATGGCAATGTAGGAAAATAAAAGGAAAGTGAACAGAGGCTGTGGTCTTCAAAACCTTGGTTATTACTCAAATTTTATGTATGTAATCTTTTTAAAATTTTTAAATTTATTTTTATCTTCATATTTTTCATAGGAAATTTGAAAACTATAAAACATTATATGGAAACAAAATTACTACTCTAAAACCCCCCAAAATAGCTGATAACATTTATGCACATAGATATGGATGTATGCCCAGTTAAAAATGACTTCTGGGGTCTCCATTTATTACCAAATTACTTTCCAGAAATTCCGTGTCAATTTAAAGTATATGTGTGACAGTCTTACTGTACTGTCACAAATACTTCACATTTTTATTTGCTAAATTGTAAGTAAAAAGTATGTTTCGATTTTTTTTTTTTTTTTTTTTTTTTTTGAGACTAGCGTCTCACTCTGTTGCCCAGGCTAGAGTGCCGTGGCGTCAGCCTAGCTCACAGCAACCTCAAAACTCCTGAGCTCAAGCGATCCTTCTGCCTCAGCCTCCCAAGAAGCTGGGACTACAGGCATGTGCCACCATGCCTGGCTAATTTTTCCTATATATTTTAAGTTGTCCAGCTCATTTTTTTCTATTTTTTTTTTAGTAGAGACAGGGTCTCACTCTTGCTCAGGCTGGTCTTGAACGCCTGAGCTCAAACGATCCACCCACCTTGGCCTCCCAGAGTGCTAGCATTACAGGCGTCAGCCACCGCGCCCAGCCTGTTTCAGTGTTTTAATTACTTGAATTGCCCTGATTGCTAGTGAAATGAAACTTTTCCTCATGTTAATTTTCATATAGTTCTATGAATTGTAAAGACAAGTTTTTCCAGTTTGTTGCTTACCTTTTAAGTTGAACCTATGCACTTGTTCCTTTATGACTTCTTCAAATTATTTTGTGCTTAGAAAATCAACCACCTATCAATCAGCTAAATGTTAATCTATAACCTCTACTAATATTTCATGGGGTTTTTGGCTTATTTTACATGTTGGTGCTTATTCAGGGTGGAATTTATTTTCCACAATACTATGAGTTGACAATAAAAAAAGTAAGCAATTTGTTTCTTAAATAGCCAATCTTCCATTTATTGAATAATTATTGGTTCATGATCTATCCTTTATAATAAATTAAAAATTTAGATATATTTTTATAATGTTTAGTCCTTTTCCTTCTGTTATTTCCAGAACTTCTTACTTTTTAATATAAATGATAATAAAAGTATTACCTAACATGTATTCAGAATCACATGTGCCAGACTAAACACTAGACATGCATTAAGTCATTTAACTTCCCATAAGCTATGGTTTTAGTTTTAATATGCTTCCCGTTAAAGCTGAGGAAATGAAACTTCTAATGTTAAACAAAATGCCCAGAGTCACACAGCAACCAAGATTCAGAGCTCAACCTCAACCCAAACTCCCTGACACACTTTTTCTAAGATCTTTAATCACTTTCATTTACATTTTAATACCTTAGGAGAAAGCTGCTATACCCTATCATGGAACTTTTTACATAACTATCTTTCTATTGAATTTTAGAATTTTTTTGTCAAATTCAAATTTCATTAACAATAAATGATAAAAACTGACATCTTCACAAGAGTCTGCTTTTCATTTCAGGAAGAATTATTATTTCTACATTTCAATGCTCCTAACTTTATAACATATATTCTCATATTCTTTTCTCTATTTTTAATACAGGCCCTAAACATATTATTATAAGTACTTCCAGGTAATTCATGAGTTTTGCTACTGATGTGAATGTGATTTTAATTTCCTTTATTAATCCCTGTCTGGGAAAAACCAAAAAGTGTGGTCACCCTCCCACAGTCAGACATGCCAGGGGCATCTTCACTAATGGGGCTCTTGGACTTCATCACGCCTGCCCTCAAATTGATGGTGCTGTTTCCAACAGTGGCTGCTGGTTTGTGGTTTTCTTGGTCCATTAGAAAGACACAAACACATTGAGAAAGAATTGTCCATTCTTTAATTCAATTTAGGAAAACCAGGTCTAGTCTAGGCTCTGCCTCTATTCAGTATCAGGACCACAATTGATTGAATTATCTCCTCTGAGCTTTAGGTTGATCCTTTCTGAAATAAAGGGTTTTACTAGACCACTTGGAAAGCCCCTCATGTTCTATGATCATATAATTTAGATCTGATAGTTTAATAGTCAGAAGACAACATACATAAGGAATAATAAATTCTGTATGTGTCAAAAGAAAATGGCATCAATAGAGAAAACAGAGAATCCAATTCTCTATTATAAAGATAAAATCTGTTTGCCAATAAATGTAAATGATTCATTAAAAGTTATAATAAATATTTCAGTCTAAAAAAATTCCAATTAACTTGAATCATGACATAACCAATATCAAGTCTGTTTACCTCTGTTGAAATGTTGACTGGATTTCCAAATAAGTCCCAAGTATCATTTTTAATACATTCTATTTATATTTTGATAGAGAAAATTTTAAATTTTCTAATATATTCATTTAGAAGAATTTTAAGCAATTGAGAATATGCTATCCTTTTACTTCACAAGTAATTTGTATTTAGCTTAGTCCCTTCTCTCTACTGACATTTATATTTTCTCAACCATCTTTTAATCAACCACTGTGCACTCCTGATTCCATAGCACTGGTTCAACTGGAAATATGGGCAGGGTTCCTTCTCAACTCACCATTCTCAAGATACAATAATCATATCAGTATTATTTCTATTACAAATGCTTTTCCCATAGGTCTCTGAAAATGTGAATGCCAGCTCCTGAAGAAGAACCTTAATGAAATGACCGAATGATCACAAACTCTCCTATCTAATATTCTTTTCCAACTTTGTGACATAGACCTGATCAATATGTAAAACCTCTATGGAAAGCAGTATGGAGATACCTCAAAGAACTAAAAATAGACCTACCGTTTGATCCAGCAATCCCACTACTGGGTTTTTCCCAAAGGTAAAGAAATTATTTTATCAAAAAGACACCTTCACTCGAATGTTTATTGCAGCAAAATTCACATTTGCAAAGATGTGGAATCAACCCAAGTGCCCAACAATTCATGAGTAGATTAACAAAATGTGGTATATGTATATCATGGAATACTACTCAGCCACGAAGAAGGATGACTTAAATCCTTTTGCAACAATTTGGATGAAACTAGAGACCATTATCCTAAGTGAAGTATCTAAAGAATGGGAAAACAAACACCACATGGTCTCGCTATAAAACTGGATCTAACTGATGAGTACACATGTGCATAGAGGGAAGTAAAAGTCTTTGGAAATCAAGCAGGGGGGAGGATGGAAGAGGGGATGAGCAAAAATCTACCTATCGATTACCCTGCACACTATCTGGGTGATGGGCACACTTACAACCCTAATTCAAGCATAACAAAATCAATACATGTAACCAAAAAAATTTGTCCCCTGTGATATTTTGCAATAAATGAAAAAGGAAAATGCAAAGTTAACTTATCACTCATTGAAATGGATTATAAAATCCTGACATCCACACAGCACATTTTTTTTCAGCACTGTTATGAATGACAAAAAGGCAAAGTCAATTCAAGAAATTACCACTATGTTTCTTGAACTATTCTATACAGAATAACATTATCGTAAAACAGACAATAATTGTCTCTACACTCAAGTAAGTATACGTTCTTGGGGAGAAGGGAATACAGGGATATAGAAAATAAAGAAGAAATATATATAAAATATCAGGTGAAGAGAAATGAATGCTATAAAGAAAAATGAAATGAAGTAAAGTGATAAAGAATAAAATGGTAAGAATAACTAAAATTGAAATGCTGTTTGACACATGGTAGTCAAGGAGGGCCTCTCGGATAAGGTAGCATTTGAGCAAAGACCTGAGTGAAGTGAGGGATAAGCAGGTGGCTATCTAGATGCGGAAGCATCGAGATTCATGTAACAGTAAACTGAGGCGATTTTTATGCTGTACATGTGGGTAAGGCATGCACCCGATAGAAAGGACAGATCTACTTCTTTAGCAAGGTTATTCACAAGACCAGGGAGTTTTTTGAAACATGAAATGGCACCTGGGAGCCACAAAAATAGCTGATGCGAGTTACCAACTATGGTTGAAGGAATTATATACAATCTAACTCAGTTCCACTGAGATCAAATGGATATATCTGAAAAATGTAGACCATGATTACAGTTTAAATTAATGACAAAAGAGATAAAGAAGATACCTATGAAAAAACAAAAGGTGAAGCAAGGAAGATTTTGTGAGTGAAAAAATATTTTGAAATATATTTTAAAGGGTGCAATAAACATGGATTACCAAACAAAACATTAGAAAGGTGAATTAACTATAGGAAAAAGTAAGTGCCAATATTTTTATCTGAAGTTTATAAGAGAACTTAGCATGCACATTGTCACTTTAGGACAAAGCCCCTTATATTTTAACGTACAATAAAAAGATTTTCATGTCTTATCACATTATTGTTCAAACTATACTATATGCATCAAAATTCTCAAAACGTGCCCATCGATTCATGAGTGGATGAAGAAAAAATGGTATGTATATACCATGGAGTACTACTCAGACATAAAGAGGAATGACATACCTTTTGCGGCAACTTGGATGGGGAACTGGAGACCATTATCCTAACTGAAGTGTCTCAGGAATGGAAAAACACACACCACACGTACTCTCTAATAATTGGGAGCTAATCGATGGGCACAGGCACAAAGAGACGTAAAGTCATTGGAAATCCAGAAGGGGGGTAGAAGGAGGGGTAAAGTCCTACCTGCCAGGTACAATGAGCACTATTCAGGTTATGGGCACACTAAAAGCCCGGATGTAAGCATTATAAAATGCATCCATGTAACAAAAACATTTGCACCCCCTTAATATTTTGAAATTTAAAAAAATGTTTAAGACAAGAAAAAAAATTTTGCTATTTTCAGTCCCTTAGGAATTTGCTAAAATGATGTTTATTTAATAATTAAGATTAAAGTTCATGCATTTTACTATTAAGTACCTATAGTATCAATTTATATTTTGATTTCTTTTGAATTTTAAGACTACTAAATAATGAAAAGCAAATATGATAGTTTCATTTAAATAAGTCCAAGTGATTCACCTACATCTACTGTTTAGGCCGGCCCAAGTCACTCTCTTTACTTATACTCAAAATTAAATGAATAAATATAATTTGAAAAATTTTGTCCAATAAGTACTGACACAAATGGCATCTTTTCCTAGTCCTCAATCCTCAGCAAACAAGTCAATAACTTTCATATTTTTAAAAGCAACAGCTCAGTTCAGAACAAAAGTCTTCCTTTGGCCTTACCTTGAGTATTACTGTGCTGTTTCCAAAATTGCCCACACGATTAATTTCTAAGTACTGAAAACTTAGTGTACCAAGTAATTAATGGAAAAAAGTATTCATCATACTTGTCAACACCTTCTTATAAACTTTTCTTATATTTCTGAAGCAATTAAATTATTCTCTGACATCTCTTCCTCAAAAAAAACCCAAAAAACAAAAAACTAAATAACCTTTATTACTTTGTCCGACTATATAATTCCTAAATTTGTCTTTTTCTCCATAGTCTTTTCTTCACAGTCCATAATTTTTTTACGTGTTTTAAATGAAGATAATTTTTAAAGCACCCACTGTCACCTTAAAAAACAAGTACATAAAAATATAGAATTTTCATTGTTTTAATGATCTTAATTCCACTCCTGTTTTTATTTTAATACCCTCCCCAAAATAGCAAAGGCTACAAAATAAAAATATTCACAAACATCCACAGTATCAGGAATTCTATACATTACCAAGAATTTAAAATCTAAGTCAGTGATAAACATGATTAGTTATAATGAGCCCCAGATAGATGCCTGTTAAATTTGTTAAATATACTTCCTTAATAGATGCTGATTTCCTGATTTCCTCTTCCATAATGACACAAAACCCACCCATTGTGCATACAATTTACAGTAACATGATTAAAACCCTTGCGCAGGAATCACTTGCGGGACTTGATAAATGCAGATTCTCTCCTTAGTCCTGGGGTGGGGCCTGAGAGTCTGCATTTCTAACCACAGACTAGCACAGCTGCCAGGAAATGCTCCTACTGCTTGGCCACAGGCGCCACTGTCTGTAGCAAGGGTATAAACTACAATCTTCTTGTTGACATAAATGAGCTATAGATCAACAAAGTTTTCCTGAAATCTGGATGGATGACTATTTTATAAGACACGAAATACAATTACGCTCCCAGATTTCATTTATCACAAAACTGTATGGCAGGCCAAATACCTTTTATTTTATTTGAGCTCTGGCAAAAAGATGGAAAGGGGGGTAGAAATGACTTTTAAGCTCAAATTGTGCAACCGCTTACAAATGTGCTTGTTATTCTATGCCGAGTAGGAAGGTATCTAAAAAAAAAAAAAAAAAAGAAAAAAAGAAAAAAATAACCCATGTTCTTGTCTAGGCACATAGGAGGCATATTTTACAAGGAAAACTGCAATTTAAAGTACATAGGAAATGGAACAATTGAAAGCATGTCTGTCTTGCCTCTGCAGTGCAATTCCACATTCAAACAACATCCTACTCGGATATGAGTTGGTGTTAAACAGTC
>RJWJ010047019.1:0-11159 GCA_004363605.1 Indri indri
GTGAGTAGTGACACGAGAATAAACAAATAGACCAATGGAATAGAATAGAAAGTCTAGAATCAGAGCCATGCATATATGGACACCATTGGTCCTTGTAGAGCAGTGGGGAAAGGATGCTTATTTTAACCAATGGTGCACAGTCAATGGGATATCCATATGAAGAAAAATTGAATTTTGACTCCCATCTCAGACATTATTAGAAAAATCAATTCCAGGTGATTTTAGATCAAAAATTGAAATGTGAAGCAACAAAGCTCCTAAAACATAACATAGAACAATGTTTTCTATGGCTGGAGCAGGCAAAGATTTCTTAAACAAAAAACAGCATTCAGAAAGGAAAATATTAAAATATTGGTAACCTCTGTTTATCAAAAGACACCATTATGAGAATGAAAAGGAAAGCCATAGAGTAGAAGAAAATATTACATATATAAATATATACCCATATATGTATATCAAATATAGATATCTCATAAATACACAGATATCTCATAAAAATATAGGTATCTCATAAAAATTCTCCATAATTTAATTTAAAAAGTCAGAAAACCTAGTAAAAACTGGATATTATTTTCTTCACAAAAGAGGAAGTCCACATGGCCAATAAACATTTTAAAAGGTGTTTGACCTCATTAGTTATCAGTAAAATGCAAATTAAAATCACAATGAAATATATGATACACCAAAAACATAACTAACATTTAAAACAGGAAAAATACCAAGACTAGTCTCATATTGGTGAGACTATGGAGTAATGGAACATGCATACGTTGCTATTGGGAGTGTAAATTGGCACAACCACATTTAAAAACTGTTAGTATATACCAAGGTTGAATGTATGCACATTCTATGACAAAAAAATCCAGAAATTACTCATAATCCAACTATCAACATTATCAATCCTTTGGTCAAATTCATTGTATTTTTTAATAGATCTCTATATAGCTTTTTTACATAGCTAATTTATAATGTACTTACAATTTTGTTCATATCCTACATTCTTCTAAAACATAGTTCTTAGTTTAATGAAGTTAACGTCTTTGGTGCTTTTTTTAACTACAGATTTCACAGAGCTTTTAATATATATTAACATGTGTCATGATGTATCGAGAGGAGATGCATAATTTAATATTTGATTATGTGTTGTGTGATATTTGATTATGCTTTATTTATTATGAAACGAATTTATTTTTGTGGATTAATAAAAGAATTTTACACCAACGTTCATTGCAGCATTATTCAGAATAGCCAAAAGTTAGAAACAACCCAATGCCCATGAGCAGATGAGTAGATAAACAATGGACTATTACTCAGACATGAAAAGGCATGAAATTCTAATACATGCTACAAGATGAATGAAACTTGAAGACATTATGCTAAGTGAAACAAGCCAGCCAGAAACAAAAGGATAAATATTATGATTCCACTTTTATGAGGCACCTAGAAGAGGTAAATCCATGGAGACATGAAGTATAAAAGAAGTTACCAGGGGCTGGGGTGAGTGTGGGGCTGGGAATCGGGACTTACTGATTAACAGTTACAAACTTCTGCTTAAGATGATGGAAAAGTTCTGAAAAAGGAGAGTGAAGATAGTTGCACAACATTGTGAATGTGCTTAATGTCATTGAATTGTACACTTAATGATAGTTAAAATGGTGTTTTATGTTACATATATTTTGCCACAATTTTTTAGAAATGGCCAAAAAAAAAACTTTGAAGAATTTGAAACATAATTTGGGAAACATTGACAAATATTTCCCCCTGTATACTATATATTTATATAGGTGTCTATATATGGGTGTCTCCCTGGCATCCATTTTTCACATTTCCTTTTCCAGTGGTCTCTTTTTCCATTTCAGAATCTACGTGGTTGCAGGGAACTGACTTCATTTCTCACTCCTAGGGTAAAATTGACATATATTAGATCAGAGTTCACAAACTACTGCTCATGGTCCAGGTCTGGACCTCAGTCTATTTTTATAAACAAAGTTTTACTGGAACACAGCCATGCCCTTGCATTTACATATTATCTATGTCTGCTTTCGTGCTAGTTTAATTTTTTTAATTACTAACGAGAGCAAATGTACTTATATCTGTATTAGTAACTTGCAGTATGTTGAGTTTTGAAAGCACAACTGGAATGCTTCAGGTGGACAAGAGGGGAAGTGCGATTAAAGGATAGGAAATAGTACGCGTGAGTGCAAACGTGTGAAAGAGAGGTATATCTGGAGGGCCTATCAGTTTGCCACATAAGGTACAAGGTGCAGGGGAGAGCAGAAGAGGAAAGGAAGAGGCAGTAACAGGGACAGCAACCAGATAGCAGAGAGCCATAACACATCTCGTTAATTAAACATAATCAATATGCTTGTAAGGGGAATATTTTGCCTATTTTTTCAGGATTTTAGCAGCTCCATTTCTATCCACACAAGTGATGAATTCATTTTCAGTGTTCTTATCTCTTCATTAATGTATGTCACTGTGTTGGTTTCTTTTAAGATATCTTGGTGTTTGGTAACAATAAAACCTGCATTTAAACATTCTACCACTCAGATTGTTGATTAGTTTAAACTGTCTCTTCCCTCCTAACTGAGTTAAAATTTTAAGATTTCTTTTTTAACTACTATAAGAGTGTGTGTGTTGGGGCAGCTCAGGTACCCTAAACTCAGACCATTAGCGTCCGTGTTATGTCTGGGAGAACAAACCACCTACTAACTTCTGCAGGGGACTGTTCAGGGTGACGAGAGAGTGTGTGGAATCAAAAGTCCAGCTCAACACCTTTGCACAGGCCCTATGGTTGGGTTTGCCACAGAGGGGCAGGATCTATATCTTCCCTCTAGCTTGGGGGAATAGCTACTCTCTGACCTGGCCAAGGTCATGGTCAAAGCATCCTGGACAGGCCAAGGCAATGAATCATTGATGGCTTATATTAAAACCTCAAAAAGGTTGGAAGCCACAGGGATTTGATGGATTTCAACTTGCAGCTCCTGTGGCTTAGGACCCCGGGGGTCAAGTTATGGACCTGAATCTGCCGCAAAAGAGTTGGCTGATCTTGGAAAAATCATGAAACCTCTTTGTCTCTAATACCTCCTGGGAGCAGATTTGGTAAACAGTGTTATGGCTGAAAAGAGTGGATGCTGGGGTGAGAAAGTGGAGACCTTGATAAATGTGTAGAATGTTAACTCTTCTGTGTCTTTCTTGTGGGGAGGGGAACCAAAGCCTGCGCCACACCCCAGTGGCTCTAATGTGCAGCCACAGTAGAGAACCTCTGGTTCAGGTCATGGCTCTCACCCCAGTGGCCATGAAATCACTTGAAAATAGCCATAGAACTGATACAGGACAATGAGAGGCCCACACAGATCTTCCTGTGTGGGCTCTCTTAGTTTTCCAAAAGGCCCAGCTCTGATCACTAGTGACCAAAGTAGCCTTACCATTAAAAGCTTTGACATTCACAGAAAGGAAGTACCTCACAGGTGTGTGAAATCATGACAGAAGTTCCCTGTCCTAGGAAGTGTCATAGGAATAACCCTTTATAGGGAGGAACAAACCCAAACAGAAGCCAACTCTACGCACAACCAACAGGTGACATTATTGGCCAATGCCCTGCCATTTAGGTCTCTGCCGGCCACTTATTCTTTAATATTTGGTAATTGGCTGCATTTGTGCATGGTTTTGAAATGTTTTAGGAACATTTTTGATTCCACATATCTTAGAAGTGCAAAAGCAGCAATAGTATTACAAGTGTTACACAGAAAAGGAGCATCATTTTGACACAATGAAAGTAGTGATAATTTTTAAAAATAGAAAGTGGTGAGAAAATAAACGGAAGGTTGCACATGCATGTGGAATTAATTTCTAGACAGTAGAAATAATTCCAAAGGGCGGATAATCATTTAGCCTGAGAAAACTGTTGTGCCTCCACAATTGACAACGATGAGCAAGAGATGCAGAGATGAACGAAATGGAAAACTTTACAGTGTGTGGCTGGAGAATTACAATACCTCGTGCATGTGCTACCTTTGCCACCAACCACACAAGTGCTCTCTTTTCTTTCATCATCACCATCCGGCCAGACCAAACAGTGTCAACTAGACTGTTGTAAATTCTGGAGAAGGCAGGGGATTGTTCTAGAATTTATAGCCAAGTATGGTAAAAGTTCCACTACTTAAACTTTTGGAGTAATTCGTGAACAGTTTATTATCTTAAAGCCAAATTTGTACTCCCAGGTCTGTACTATTGATACTTCAAGGTGGCAAGTCGGACACTAACCACAACTGCTAAGGAGGGCGATTTTCTACTATACCTGCAGAAATGATTGGGGAGATGGGTTAAATGGATTTAACAAATGTAATTGATCCATATTAGGAAAAGATATTTGATAGAATGCACCGGCAAGATCGAGAAGTGTATGCCTGAGGTAAAGTTGTGAAAATCTGACACCCTCTTGTTTGCTGACAGTGCTCTGGGAAACTACAAGCTCAACTCCGTTCAGGCACTTTGAATTTATAGTGTATCAGTCAGGATCCAATTGGAGAAGTCGAACAAGTAGGACATGTATATTAAGAGATTTATGGCAACTAATTAGCTTATTTGATTGTGGTGCTGGAGAGGCAAGTCTGAAATCTGCAGGGCAGGCAGTCACGGGGGCAGGCTGGAACTCTCAGGCGCAGGCGGAAGCCACTGTTCACAGGTGGAATTACTTCCTCTTCAGGGAAGCCTCAGCTCTGGCATTAAGGCCATTTGGCTGATTAAATCAGGCTCACCTGAATCACCTAGGATACTCTCCCTTTCTTAAAGTCTACTAGCTATAGACAAATTACGTCACAAAATGCATTACAAAATACCTTCACAGAAACACCTAGATTTGTGTTTGATGGAATAACTGGGGACTGTAGCCTAGCCAAGTTGACACATGAAAAAGATCATCACACATGGTGGTGTTTTGGAAAATATATTATTTCTGAATAGAAGAACTTTTAGATGAAAGAAGAAGGAGGAGGAGGGGGAAGAGGAGGGGGAAGAGGAAGAGGGAGAAGGAGAAAGAGGAGAAGAAGAAAGATATCATCTAGGCCCAGGAACTGGACGCTTTAAGCAGAAAGCACAGATGTCACTGGAGGATCTGGTTATATTCTTTCTGTGTACACAAACTCATTCATATGTTTAGGTGTCCAATAAACCCCATCAAATACTTTCTGTTTGCCAGTCTCTGTAGTAAGTGCTAGGACTATAAGGACATGATCCTTGCCCTCAGAAGGCCCACAGACTACTGGGAGAGACAGAGACACTGGGAGCTTCAATACCCTGTAGCAGATGTGCAATGGTAGTTCAGATGAGCCTCTAAACCTAGTTCATGAAATTAAGGAGGGCTTGCTGAAGGAGAAGGCACGTAAACAGTCTAAACTGAAGCCTCGTGGGATGCGGCATCTAGGAATGGAAAGAAGGGATGGCCGAGAAGTCATCATAGTGACAGTCCCAGCCCTAGACCACGCTGGCCCCATGGAGCTGGAGCTCAAGTTGTCAAGCACATTGTAAAACGACAACCAGGAAAGACTCTCATGGGTCATTTGTACTTTGCGGTGTTTCCACCTATGTGTCTTTAAACCCGGCTGTTAATGATATGTCCCTGGCCCGCTGGTCCAAGCCTCCCAGGCTTCACGGAGGTACTGCCTCAGCCAGAGGTGAGCGTTCACTGCCTGCATGTGGAGACCGACAGCCTGCACGTGGTCCAGGTCCTCAAAACAGTGGATTTCTCCTCTGCTCTCAGCTTGGCCAGTTTCTCTGCTTCCCTGGTAAACATCATCCCCTGTCCTGCTTTTCCCTCCCTTTGCCCATGTTTTTCCTCCTTGACCTCCTTTCAAGTAGTCAGTCATGTGCCCTGGTCATCTGCACTACTCATCAGCATACGAATCTCTTCATTTTCAAAATGGGCTAAGTACTGTCTTCCCTGCCTCCCTCTCAGGACAGTGAGGGGGGCGTGAGGCGTGGTGTGAAGCCCCTCAGAACTGGTACTGCCACATGGAAGTAAAGTACAGATTGGGTATTGCTATCACCTGTCTGTCTGTCTTTCTCTATCTATTCATCCATCTAATCACTCCTAAATAGCGTGTCACCTAAGAATAGAGATCATCCTTGAATCTATGACATCCGGCACAGTTTCTGCACAACGTAATTGCTCATTAGTTGTCTGGTGAAGACAGTGATAGTGAGGTCATCTGCAGCTTTGGCAGACAGTCAATTGCAAACAGCCATACCACTGGGGTGCCAGAACTCCTAGAATGTTCCCATCCTCTGCCTCTGGCTAACTGCTCCTATAGGATTCAGGTTATGCATCATCTTTGCTAAGAAAGACTTCCATGCTCGCTCTCATGTCTGAGTTGAATTCTTTCCTGTTACCACATAATCCTCTGCATCCTTCGGTCATTTCTCTTACCATGGTGGACTTTGTCTCTCGACATGAAGGGAGGTTCTGTGGAGTGAGGGATTGTGTTCTCATAATCTTTGTCAGCATGGCTCAGTTCCTGGGCAAACGCGAGCATGCCATAACAATAAATTAATAGCACCATATTCATCCCTGTTAATTTTGTCTCAATATTAGCCTTGTGCCAAATAGACTATTGAGTAAAGGGATTAATATTTAGACAGGTGCTTAAAAATTTCTTCTGTGGCCTTGTGAAGTGGGTATAAAATGGAGTCAGGAGGTATGAGCTGAGTGACCCTGTATTTTCATAGGGAAGACATGATTCCCAGAGTTAAGCCTCTTTGAAGCTTCTCTTGAGCAGACATTGTGGGTTCTACTCAGACTGTGTCCCTCATAGGCGCTGGACACTTAATAGGTTAGGTGGTATCAAACAGTGACAGCAAAATGTACTCAACACCCAAGAAACTTCTGAAGGGTGCTGGTGGAGGAAATTTCATCCTTGCATTTTTGGGTTTTTTTTTAAGACCTCGAAATGTTCATGTGTGTGCATGATATTGTGGACTCTTTAAGGGGAGTCGAAATGTCAGAATTCGTTTTTGTATGTTCCGTTTTTAGCACGGAGTAGGCACTCAGCAAATATTTATTGATTTATGTATCTGTCAAGCACATACCCTCAAGATTGGGAGAGGGTTTGGATTTTATTGCTTCTAGTTATTAATCCATCTCTCAACTAGACCATTTCTTTTTGCTCCGAGGTGCCTGGCAACGTCACCCCACAGCACACATATAGAACAGCCCCGCCAGGTTACCTCTTCAGACAGTGAGTCAGAAATACAAAGATATCCTGACTCAATGGCCAGAGATGGTAAAAATAAATTAACAGATAAAAATTTCAAAAAAAAAAAAAAAAAGAAATACAACGATAAAGGAATTCTGAGACATGCATTCCAGGGAGGACATACACAGCAAAGTAACTCATTTTTAATAACCAGCTCAGAATTATGAATTAAAGCATTAACAAACACCCTGCGGTCTCCTGGAATGTGACCACCAAAAAGCCATTGCCATAGGGGCAGGTCTGGGTTGGTTCAGAGACTTTCAAATGCCGGCTGGACTACAGGAAGAGTTTGTTGCATTAAGTAATTTATGGGGTGCTACAAAGTTCCTTAAGCTATTATTAAAAACATGCAAACTCCTCCCTGGTTAGACCTCTAGTAAGTCAGACTTCTAACTAAGCAGAACTGATAGGCCCGTCTTTTGATGTTTAATGAGTTCTGCAGCAGATGTGAGATGTGATGGACAGGACTGTGGTGGTGATTTACTGGTCATGAAACAGAATGATGAGAGCCCTCTCCTGAAAAAAGAAAATGTAGCCAAAGGACAGGTTCCCCCCTCCTCCCCCAGCCTTCCTCTCCCACCCATCCCTTCCCCTTCTTTCTTTGTGCATGTGTTTTTGATTTCCTCACCCCCGTGCCTCTCAGGACTGGGATCATTTCCATTCAGGCGCACACAGAACACTGCAAACTAATTAGCCTTGGATACAGCCACAGGAAGTCGGGCTGCCAAATCCTCTTTCCCCCACAATTCCTCAACTTTCTCAGCCCGCCTCAGGCCCATGGCCTTGCACTGGGCCTCCCTGTATAAGTTGCCAGTTCTAATTTTGCAATTTCCCTTCACCTTATCAAATGTGCTCCAAGCCTGCCAGTGCATGGAGGGGGAAGGCTTTGGAGTCAGTCTTGTCTCCCGGACTTTTTCTTCTGGCCCCTTCTCCACTTTCTCCCCACAATTAGGGAGGCTTGTTTGGTTACAGTTTCAGTGCTGATTTGTTAATCCCACCTTGGCTAATGCTTTTTAAAAGAGAGCATTGCCCATCATGCGAAACTCAAGAGTGTTCCCCGCCAGCCTCTTCCAGTCCACTCATAACACCTCCCAGGGGCCCTGCACTTCTGACTTTTCTCAAAGTTGAACCCATTTTCCCACAAGCTGTAGGCATCAACTCTTCCCCAACCAATTTTGATTAAGACTCCTTGACACTTACTGGAATAGGGTATGAAAGGAAGGTGGGCAGAAGGGAGGGGGCTGAGAGATGGAGGGTTGATAGCCTGGGCTCCGGCATCCAAGCTGGGAGGCGTGGTGCACAGGCTTCTCCTAAGGGCACCCCTTCCACGGAAGCCCTGAATCACAGGCTCTCAGGCCACATCTGAGCCATCAAAACAGAAAATTGGTTGACAACCTTTAAAAATCAGAAGATTTCACATAAAAATCCAAAGTGCTTACTTCCCAGGAGAAAATTAGATCTGGCAACACCGCATCGGCATTCAGGCTTGTGTGACACAATTGGCTGAAATTGAGTAGCTCTTGTGCCCTGGAGGTGGAGCATTGACTCTTCAGGTCGCTACAGTCCCCATACCTCCTATGGCCATACTTGATATTGCCTTCCTGGCCTGTGCAAACATTTGAATTTGCTACTCTTGCTCTAAATGGAGAAAGGGAAATTTAGTACTGAATCCTAAGAGGCTGGGTAGGGCTTTCTGCATGACTTTTCTTCTTTCCCATAGTCATTCAATCACATCAATGTTTACACCATGTTAGAGCAATTGCCTGTTGTGTCCTTGGATTTTCCCATTAGACTGAGCTTGCTGAGAGCGGGGACCTCAGCTGTCTTGTTCACTATTACACCTCCAATGCTTTGCACAGTGCCTAGGCATTCGATACATTTTTTTGACAGATGTTGATTTGCTTTCTCATTCATCGAAACTTATTAAACATTCCATGCATTGTGCTAGGTATTACGTGACATGCTCCTTAAAGAACTCAGAGAGTAGGAAATATGGAAGTAGGAAATAACATACTTATAAAAGGTAGAAAATTCGAGAGGTACAAAAAATGTGCTTTTGATAAAGCAAGTACTAAGGGTGAGCTTCTCAGGGGAGGATGCACTTGAGTGAGGCTTTAAACGATGGGTAGGGTTTGTGTATGGTACTCATTTATTTTTTTTAACAACATTCTTTGCCCCACCTTTGCATTATAGGGCTCATCCTCTGGACTCCAATTTTTATCTCCAAATCTGCCAGTGACTGAAATGTATTAATGTCTATAGTTGCTAAATGGCTTTGTTGCTCTGTAGTGGGAGGCCAGATACTATGGAAAGCCATGAGCTCCAGCTCACTTCATGGTAAGCCTGGTAGAATAGAAATAGATGCATAATAAATATTGATGGTGATAATGGAGGGGAGGCTTATAAAAAGTATTAATAATGATTATAATAAAATTAAATGTACAAAATGTGAAATACAAGTAGAAAAAACATCTTGTTTTCATGAGTTTCAATGAACAAGATGTGCAATGTCACCTAGGCACTCCACAGAGTGTTTTCCTGGACCTATTGCCACTTACAATGGAATTTGTATTGGGTAATATAGCTCACCCAATCCTAGTGTATCACAGAAGTTCTTCTCTTGTTCTATCTGTTCGGTGCTTGGAATTCCCTTTCCTAAAAGCCTGTTCAATGTAACCACCATTTGCAATTTGGATGGGAATAATCTCATGAGACCTTTGCTCATGAGACCTTACTCCAGAGAGGAAAGAAAATTATCCCTATGAGGGTGACAGGGAGGGGAAGGTCGACCAGGAATATTTTGAAGAAAGTAAATCTATGCTTAACATCTTCTCTTTCATAAACATTAGATAGCACTTGAATTATGTTGACATTGATAATAGACTCATCAAATATATGCTTAAACTATGATCAAATCATGGTGGGTATCGCTAGAAAAACACCACTAAAGGGAAGGTACTAGAAAGTCTGGGATCAGACAGTTCAGTAGAAATAATTATATATAGTTCACATCCAAATATTTATTTCAGGAGCCCTATAGAAAGATATCTGTGACAGTCATAATCAGGATCTTAGACCTTTTGAAAAAAAGTATATATATATATATATATATGTATATATACACATGTATACACACACACACATACACACATATATATATAATGACAGACATCATGTTTACCATAAATTGAAAATTTCAGCTCCAGAGGGGTTTGAATTTTCACATTAGATATTTAGTCATCTATTTAAGATGTGGGTAAGAAATATATGGCACCTGTGTTGACACTCACCCTACCATGCCCATTACAGACATTGCTAATTGATCACAGAGCTTGTGTTCTATGATACCAAAATTTGTCACCAAAAGTCTTTTCAGCACTGTGCTCAGACAGCCACTCCAAACTATTGATATTAACATTCAAGTTGAAATTTATTCGCTATCCGTAGTAAGTTGAAACTTATTTGCCATTCATGATCTATAAATCTAGAGCTTCATAAAAACAGAATTTTTTTTTTTTTTTTTGAGACAGGATCTCGCTCTGTTGCCTGGGCTAGAGTGCAGCGGCATCGCCATAGCTCACCGCAAATCCAAACTCCTGGGCTCAAGCGATCCTCTTGCCCCAGCCTCCCAAGTAGCTGGGCCTACAGGTGCACATCACCATGCCCAACTAATTTTTCTATGGTTTGTAGAGACAGAAGTCTCCCTATATTGCTCAGACTGGTCTCAAACTCCCGGCCTTAAGCAATCCTCCTGTCTCAGCCTCCCAAAGTGCTAAGGGGTTATAGGTATAAGCCACCATGGCCAGCCAAATTCAGATTATTTTTGAAGATACATTTTACATTATGTAAAAGGGTACTTGTAAACTACTTCACAGTTCACGTGTATTATACAGTTTAATCCACCTA
>RJWJ010047020.1:0-11126 GCA_004363605.1 Indri indri
GGTGTCCTCATCCACATGTGTGCAGGTGGATGAGTGCCATTGGCTGGGACCTCAGCTGGGGCTATTGGCTAGAATAGGTACCTGTGGCCTTTCTATATGACCTGGCTTCCTCACAATAATTAATCAATGTGGGACCATAAAGGTCTAGCCATCTTGGCCCAACTTGGGACAACTCTGAAGGGCCACTCCAGGTCTAGGAGCTCTTTGTGGAGTGAGCCAAGGCTGTCCTTGGGACTGCATCACAGCTCGACTTCTCCCCCTGCCCAGCCCTGCTTCCATCCCTTGCCTTCCACAGGTGCTGATACCAAGGCACTCCGTAATGAACATCACGCACACTAACTTAGCCTTAGAGTCTGCTCCTGGGAATCCAGCCTACAACAAAATGAGAACAGCAAATTCAGTAGGAAAGGCTAACTAGTGAGAAATAAATGAGCTGTAACTACATGAAGCCAGCCCGTGTGGGTGCCAGAATTTCCATTTTGGGGCTTTAAAAGCAGCATTCTCCCGTGTGTATGTTTGAGGATGGGATACGGGTGGAGTTCACCTTGGGGACTTGTTTTGAAGTGGCCTGTATACAAGTACACTCTGACTTAGACTGCATACTTACTTGTGGACCTGTCTGGGCAGCTCATGGAGATACGGGGTAAGAATAAGTCCCTGGACACACGCATACATTCCCCTCCCACCCTACCCCAGCCACTCTCAGGGTAGCCATCTAAGGTTGGCTGAAATAGTTGTGGCATTCTCCAGAAAGTCTAAAGAACTGAGGCACTTAGCAGAGTGTTTTGTGGCCAAAGAGGAGCAAGAGAATAGTCATGGAGCAGAACCAGAGCCTGCAGTGGCAGGGCGAGGGAGGGCACAGGTACTCACTGTCTGAACTCATTGTCCCATAGGAAGATTCACCTGAAGACTTTAAAAAGCTTATTGGAGCCTATTGAGAATCAGCCAAAATTCAGAGCTTCAACACCCATTATCTCCCAAATATTAGTATGGTGGACTCTCCTCATTTCATTTAGATTTTTACTCGCGTATCACCTTTTCAAAGATGCTTCATTGTTCACTCACTTTACTTAAACTAGCACCGTCTTCATTCTCTCCCTTTATACTGTTTTTATTAATATTTTCCTTTATACTGTTTATCACCACTTGACGCAATTTTATGTATTTATTGTCCATCTCTCCTACTACAATGTAATCTCTGGAAGGACAGGGAATTTGTCTATTTTGTTGATCCCTGTATGCCAAACACCAAGCAATAGCAAGAACTTAACAGACATTTGTTGATTGAATGAATGAATGAATGGGCATTTACTTGGGCAATCAAAATTTCTCTGATTCTTTATATTCAGGTAGAAATTCTAAATTCTCCCAGCTATGGAAAAGATAAGCAATAGCAACTTTTTACTGCATGTTTCCTAAACGTTTATTTTATATCTTTGAAATTAAGAGACCGGATTACTATAATAAACTAGGTAGAAGAAAACAGATGACTCTGGTAAAAATTAAACATACATGCTCAAACCTTGGTAAATTGAAAAATGCCTGTTTTTCCTTTCCTCCATTCATTAATTCCTATAAAACAAGATGTCATTGCTTCTCAGAGCTTATTAGCTTGAAAATACCCTTTTAATTTTTAGCAGAGAGTTCGTGTGGGTCAGAATGACACATAAGCATGTGAGCTTGTTTCTTCCAAATGATTCAGTGGAAATGGGAACACAAATGTATTTGAACGGGGCTGTCAATGGAGCTGCCTTGAAAATACCAACCGTCACAAGTAAGGACTGATAATAAGCCTGAACTATATTGATACAGAGTACATCGTATTTCCGATGGAATGGGGTGGTGCTTTTACCTGTGAAAGGTGTAAATGCTCCACCTCACCTGAGGTAGAATCATTTTTTCTGAGAACATGCTCATGAACTGGAGAGGCATCCGTAGAATATCACGTGCACCCAGTCCTCCAGCTTCCCGGGAACTGCACTCTTCTCCACATTCTGGGAATTTGGAGCTCCCCTCCCCAATCCCTATGAAGATTATTCTTCCTAAACTGTGACGCTCTGCCCCCGTTCTTGGCGTTGGAGCTGGGCCAATGAGATTCCTCCCCTAGAGATTTGGAATTGGGACCAAAGATTTGAACTCATTTGAATAGAGAAGATATAACCTAAGGAAGGAGTTGCTGATGGTGAATATTTTCTGCCCTATGGCCTGGAAAACAGAGAAAGGCAGCGTGCAGGGATTGACGAATGGAGGAGACTTGCAAGGAAGCAGAGACCCAGGATGGAGAGTGCTTTGATTTCCCAGCGGTGCTCTGCGGCCCTGGTTGCAGTTGATTGCTGAGGTCCTGCTGCATCTCTGCCTTGAGTTCTTTGAGACGACCTCATTCCTCATAATAAATTCCTTCCCCCCCCCCCCTTAATCTTTCTCAGTTTGGTCTCTATCACTTGCCATCAAAGGTTTTAACACACATGCATTTTTGGTAAGTTTTAGGCTTCTCGGGCCTGCCTCTTTCTCTTCAACTGCCCCTGAGAGATCCCAGAAAGACAAAAGGAGGAGAAGGAGGTGTTCCTTCCTCCCGCACAGAGAAGCAGACACTCAGCAGCATAAAGGTATTGCTGATAAAGAGGTGACTCAAGGATGTTCACAAAAGTACAGGTCTTAATTTTCCATGCACTTTGGAGACACTTGTAAAAAGGTATAATCCCATTCTGTCTTCTGTTATTAAAAACTGTTTGGAAGATAGTTGTACAAAGGAGCCTTTAAAAGACGACCGGACTTGGGAAGAGATTGCTGCTAATGTCCTCTGAAAAATTTCCCACAACCTCCAGCAGTCTGCAGTTCTAATTGATTACTTAATAATTTGTTTCCCTAATAATTGTATTAAAACTGACATCTTAGGCTGGGCGCAGTGGCTCACACCTGTAATCCTAGCACTAAGGGAGGCCGAGGCGGGTGGATCATTTGAGCTCGGAAGTTCGAGACCAACCTGAGAAAGAGTAAGACCCTGTCTCCACTAAAAATAGAAAGAAATTATCTGGACAACTAAAAATATATACAAAAAATTAACCGGGCATGGTGGCGCATGCCTGTAGTCCCAGCTACTCGGGAGGCTGAGGCAGGAGGATTGCTTGAGCCCAGGAGTTTGAGGTTGCTGTGAGCTAGGCTGACGCCACGGCACTCTAGCTCGGGCAACAGAGTGAGACTGTTGCAAAAAAAAACAAAAAACACAAAAGCCTGACATCTCTACTTTTAAAAAGGCAATTAAATGTTTGCTAGTTGTCTTTGTTAAGCCTTAAGAAGAGTTTAAAATGGCCTTTCCCCCCACTTTGTGCACAAATGAATAGCACATCCATGACTCTCTTGGTTTCCATATTCAAACAAGTGGGAGTTTTTGTCTCTAACTGGATTCGGTCAGCGTTGCACTTCCCATTCCAAACCCATTCTTACTGCTATCACCCAACTTAGTTTCATTAACTGATCCCTAATACTGGGGAAAGTATTTGAATTCCATGAGTCCTTATTTTCTTTCTATTATTTCCCAAACAATTTTAAAAGATGAGTGTTTTCAGTTCTGTAGTGTAGGCTTGCAGCTTATCAGGATTCTCGGGGGCTGAGCGTGAGAGCTACTTGAAGAAAAACTAATTTGATTTTTGTGGTCTCTTAGGAAAGCGGAAAACTCTCTGCTAAATTTCATTTTGTGAAGAAAGAAAACTCATTCTGGGATGCATGTACAAATAACTTCTATCTTATTTGGTGCACTTTAGTGGAGTCTTCAGGATTTTAGAGATTTACCTGGCTCTACAGTTTTTTGTTTGATATGTTAGTCCGGGCCTGGGGAACACACAGTGAGAAAGAGAAAATTATTAGTGAATTGGAGCCTTGTGTCTTTGATGAAACTGGTTCAGGATATCCCTTAGCTGGAGCCTCCCTAGGGCTACCAAGTGCTCATTTTCTGTTACTGTTGTCAAAAGAATGGGCTTTGCCTTCTCTTCATTACCCTTGTCCATACTGGGTTATGTATCTCGTAATACTCAGCCACGCAATTAAGGCACAAAGCTATTATGATATATGTGGGGAAATCTTGATGCGCACATTGTATACATAAAAGTAATCTGATTCACAGACTTATTTCTTCATTTTCTTCCAGTCCATGTAGAGCGCTCTCTTACTTCTCCTGACTTCTTAGGAAGTGAGATTTTTTTCCCTCATTGTTTTCTTCCAGTTACTTTAATTTCATTGTTTTTAGTTTTTAATTTTTATGGATACATAATAGCTATATATATTTATAAAGTACATGTGAAATTTTGATACAAGCATATGATATGTAACAATCAAATCAGGATAATTGGGATATCCATCATCTCAAACATTTATCATCCTTTATTTTTTGAATTTTTTGTTTTTAATTATTATGAGTATATAATAGTTGTACATATTTGTGGGGTACATGTGATGTTTTGATACAGGCATACAATGTGTAATAATCAAATCAGAGTAATTGGGTATACATCACCTCCAGTATTAATCATTTCTATGTATTAGGAACATTCTGTTATTAATAATAATTTCACTCTTTTAGTTATTTTAAAATATATGATAACGTATTGTTGACTATAGTCACCCTGTTGTGCTATCGAATATATTTTTGTTCCCATTAACCATCCCCACTTTATTCTCCCCCTCACTGCTACCCTTCCCAGCCTCTGATAACTACTGTCTATCTCCATGAGATCAATTCTTTTAGTTGATAGCTCTGACATATGAGTGAGAACATTTGTCTTTTTGTGCTTGGCTTATCCCACTTAACATGTTCTCCAGTTCTATCCATATTGTTGTAAATGATAGGATTTCATCCTTTTTATGGCTGAATAATATTCCATTATGTATGAGTACCACATTTTCTTTATCCATTCATCTGTCAATGGACACCTTTGTTGATTCCAAATCTTGGCTATTGTGAATAGTGCTAAAATTAACATGGGAGTGCAGAAATCTTTTTGATATACTGATTTTCTTTCTTTTGGATGTATACCGAGCAGTGGGATTGCTGGGTCATATGGTAGCTCTATTTTTAGTTTTTTGAGAAATCTCCATACTGTTCTCCAAAGTGGTTGTACTAATTTGCATTCCCATCAACAGTGTATGAAGGTTCCCCTTTCTTTACATCCTCATCATCATTAGTTATTATCTGTCTTTTAGATAAAAGCCATTGTAACTGGGGTGAGATGATATCTCCTTGTAGTTTTGATTTGCACTTCTCTGATAACTGATGATGTTAAGCATTTTTTCATGTGTCTGTTGGCCATTCATATGTCTTCTTTTGAGAAATGTCTATTGAGATCTTTTGCCCATTTTTTAACCAGATAATTTGATTTTTCCTATTTAGTTGTTTGAGCTCTTTATATATTCTAGTTATTAATTCCTTTTCAGATGGGCAGTTTACAAATATTTTCTCCCATTCTGTGAATTGTCCCTTCACTTTGTTGATTGTTTCCTTTGTTGTGAGGAAGCTTTTTAACTTGATGTGGTCCCATTTGTCCATTTTTGCTTTGGATCCCTGTGCTTTTGAGGTATTACTCAAGAAATCTTTGCCCAGACCAATGTCCTGGAATATTTCTCCAATATTTTCTTCTAGTAGTTTCATAGTTTCAGGTCTTAGTTTTAAGTCTTTTATCCATTTTGATTTGATTTTTGTGTATGGTGAGAAATAGGGATCTAGTTTCATTCTTCCGCATATGGATATCCAGTTTTCCCAGCACCATTTATTAAAGAGACTGTCTTCTTCCCTCTAGTTCTGTGACCTTGAGAATACTCCTAACCTCTCTTAGAACTCTATTTCCTCACCCAGAAAATTATGCATACCTCATAGGCTCATTGTGATGATATAATAAAATAACATATTTGTAAAGTTTTCAGAGCAATGGCTGGCACAAAATAAGTGCTCAGTAAATAGTAGCTAATATTATTATTATTTCCGTGGAAACTCTAAAGTGTTTGAAGATGGGCTCCCCTACCCCCACAGCAATTCATTAAGGAAATGTTTCCTAACCTGGGAACTTTTGTCTTTGTTGTTATTGATTAGCATTCACATAATTTAATGTTTAAAATAGTCTGGCAAAAAAGTATTCGCAAATTTAATACCGCTCCTGACAGATGGTAGGTGCTACAACAAAGCAGGAATAAGGAGAGCATAAGTAAAAGAGCACACTGACGAGATAAATAATGTGAGATAAATAATGTGAGTGATCCAAATTATGGAACTGAACACTGAAGTAAGACTGTGGGTGGAAATGTGGTGACCATTAAATTCCCTTATCTGTTGTGCAGGGACTTCCTCTTCAGTAGAAATGCCTGGAATTGCTCTGTTTCCACATAAGAATTTTACAGTGTTCAACTGGTATCCTGAAGTCTTTGCAAGGGGTTACATGCTGTTCCAAACATTCATGAGGACATTGACTATTTGAATTTAGAAATGCCATTTTCCCATAAAAAAAAACTTGATTTAAATAATAATTCACTTCTGAGGTGAGGCCACTAAGTGAATCCATATTGCAAATGAAAAATCAAATATTTCAAAATAAAAATGAAGTTTGAAAAAAAATACTAATGCAATATTGGTTTTTAAACAAAACAGGAAAATAAGGCATTAATTTACGGAACAGCAGCCCCAGGGTCAGTCCTCCGCTCTGCTACTCTCCGGTTGTGTGAATCTGACCAGATCGTTTTAGCTCTCTGTCCCTCAAGTTCTTCATCTGTAAAATGAAAGTGTAGAAAAGTTTGTGGTAAAAGTACTTTTTAAAAAAAAGTCCTTTCTCTTCCCATACCCACTAAAAGGAACTAAAAGAAGATAATTCGAAGAGGAAACCATGTCTACATGGAAACTAAGAAAGGCCTTAACCTTATGCTACAAACTTAAACACATCATCCACAAAGATGATCATTCACAAAGAGCGTCACTTGAAGTAAAAGAAAAGAGAAGCTAGGTTCTGATGCAAGATTCTCTTGCTTCTGGACACAATGCAAACTAAAGATGAGATTGAGGCACGTCTAATTCTATCCAGGTTAGAGGAATGGGGGCTTTGAAGGATAATTGGGCTTCAGGAAAGACAGCAAACCCCCTACTTTGAAACATTCCCCTGCTTAAACGTCTCCAAGAGGCAATGACATATCCACAAGTTCTATTTAGGATGGAGTTGAGGATGTAGAATTTAGGGGCCTTAAAGCTCATTTTGCAAAGTACATTAGACCGAGAGAGTGTCAAAGGTCAACATCAAAGAATTAGGGAGAGGGTACTAATAAAATTATGGGGCCAGAAATCCCCAGGTACCCCTTGGTTCCATTATTGACAGAAATAATGGGACAGGAGGAGGAAGCCCTCAATAACGGAGAAACTTTTTTCTTCTTCTTAGAATCTATTTGGAGTGCAGTCAGTGGGAAAACACTGAAATGCCACTGAAGCCCCAAACTCAGAGCAGCTGACAGCTGTGCAGCCCTTTGTGTCTCACTTAGTGTCCCTAACATGACAAGAGGAGGTGGACTTGAGGCCACAGAAGCCCAGAAGTTAACCCATCTCATGGTGGGGAGAAGTGAGACCTGTCAGAGAGAAGAAAATGTGCCATGCCCAATTGTTGAGGGCACCCACCCCAGCTACTAACATAGGCCTTCACTTACGACAAGAGCAGGGATGGATCAGGAAGGAGGCCCAGCTAGGCAATCAACAAATGGCTCCCTGAGAAATAGATTTCAGGTGGCAAACAGTGGACACCTGTAAACACAAGGGTTAAACTCTAAATGAGTTGTATGCTTCCTTCCAACACTAATATCCTAAGAGTCGATGGATAAGAAATCTTTATCATGAATTTTGGTGCTTATAGAAGTATACATTAAAGTGGAAAAGAAAAAGGTGGTAAGTGAGGACTTCATGGTGATTCGGAGGTGGGCTTTGAGCACTTTCCATCACTTTGGATTCAAGCTTTTTGTTATCATTGATTTTACCCTCAATATAAAGGCTCTCCTCACAGGCTGCAGAGCTGTCCAACCAGGAACACAGCCCACTCTTGGCCTGTAAGAATGTTGTGGGAGTCGTGCGTCTACCTGGAGGTTATCTAGAACATCGAGCAGACAACCACCACCTCTTATAAGAAGTTGCATCTGATTAAGAACTGTCAGGGAAAGTGGAGTCTGAACTAAGATCCATCTGAAAATGTTGGGTAAATATTTGATATCCAATGCAACTAAACCAGAGAGTAAAGTCTTTTATCTGAAAATAGAGGGAGATTACTTCCAATACCTTCATTGCACATGATGATTATCAAAAACAAGTGATAGGTAATCCCCAAGGAGCTTCCCAAGAGGCATTTGATATAAGAAAGAGATGCAACCCACAACCCAATCTACCTGGCGCTGGCTCTTTTTTGCACTTTACTTTGAGATCCTTAATAACCCAGAGCTTGCCTGCGCACTGGTTAAAACCACTTTTGATGAGGCCATCCCAGAATCTGATCCACTGAGTGAAGGCTCATATAAAGACAGCACCCTTATCATGCAGTTGTTTATAGAGACAACCCAACATTATGGCCATCAGAAAGTGCAGGGAAGAATGGGGTGATGTGGCAGAAGGGACAGAAAAGTAAGTGCATATGGGGTGTCATCCTTCTTCCCTACAAGAAACCTTTTTATACATCTCCATTGCATATTCCACTTGAATTTCCTATAGCAGCGGTCCCCAACAATTTTGGCACCAGGGACCAGTTTCGTGGAAAACAAATTTTTCCCTGGACTGGTGGGGAGTGGGGTGGATGGTTTCAGGATGATTGAAGTGCATTATATTTATTGTGCAGTCAAACCTCTCTGGTAATGACAATCTGTATTTGCAGCCACTCCCCAGCATTAGCATCACCACCTTCAGCTCCACCTCAGATCATCAGGCATTAGATTCTCATAAGGAGCACGCAACCTAGATCCCTCGCATGCGCAGTTTCTCATAGGGTTTGTGCTCCTATGAGATTCTAATGCCGCTGCTTCTCTGACAGGAGGAGGAGCCTATGCAGTGATGAGAGTGATGGGAGCGGCTGTAAATACAGATGAATCACTCAGCTTGCTTGCCATTTGCTCACCTCCTGCTGTGCAGCCCGGTTCCTAACAGGCCACAGACAGGTAAGTCCACAGCCCAGGAGTTGGGGAACCCAGTCCTATAGCAAAGAAACCCATTCATGTGTATGGGATCAACCATTTATTATCTTTTCACACTGCAGCTTTGGGAAAACGCTATTCCTTCATTTACCTTGGCCTTCCTGGTATACGGTTACTGCCGTAGAAAAGTATTAATGGCCTCATTTTATGTAAATATAAGAAACTTCCAAATACTTAGAAGACTAAAAATGTATCTGATATTTAAGTAATCTGAACTAATCCTGCAAGTGACTGTCTTTTGTATTACTGTGAAGATAGGAAAATATATTTACTTAGAATTAAAGTGTGTTCTCTGTAACTTCTTAATTTTTTCACTCCCTCCCTTACTCTTCTCCAGGGGTTTCCTTTCAGTAAGCAACTTTTCCATGCTCTTAATATATTTCTTTTTAGTATGAATCCAGAAGTAGTATATTGAGTGGAAAAGCATTTGACATTTCTGGGCTGGGAGGACTATGAAATGCCTCCTGTAGAATAGATTATGGAGGTCATCTACATCTGTGACAACAGGGGGTTTTCTTGTTCACTCCTTATTTGCTGCTGTTTAAGTTGACAACTTCCCTTCTTAATAAAAATTCACTTATACCTCCTGCCTTTGTAGTTCTGGTATTCACCTTACTTGTAACAGCAGTAGCCCATTGCTGCCAGCATATAAGCATTGTTTTTGGCAAATTAAAGTGCATGTCATTACTTACTACAATAAAAAAGGGAAATAAAGTACACAAGTCCAAGTCTAAAACTTTAGTACTTTTCCATGCAGATCTGTGCACATGTGACAGTGTGTCTGATTGTTATTCAGAGAGTTGGACTACTGTTTTGTGTTGCTAATCATTGACTGTGGTTCCATGAAAGCCTCGCAAAAATGTTATGCCCTATGTAATAGGAGAGTAACATTTAAAAAATTACATTTTTAAACCATTTACTATGGCTTTATAACAACTGCTTACTCATATTTTAAGGGACAAGGGAATTCGTTACTTTCTGGAGTTTATTGATAGTTTCCTTATATCTTATGCAAAATGTAGTAGTGATACCCATATTTCTGCATCATGATATCCTTCTCTAGAAATGCCTGGAAATACATAAAATTGGACATTTTTTACAGTAAATGTTTTACCATAGATCAGTCTCACAGGCCATCTCTTCTTCAGATATAAATGATATGTGATAAGTTTCATCAGGAATAAAGTGGATATTTAAAAACTTGAAATACAATGTAGTAGGTATAGGACAGGATCCCACAAGAAGAAATAAGAGAGTACAGGGAAGGTACTGGGTCAGGCAGTTCCCCATGACGGTCAACAGGTGGCACTAGCGTAGCTTGGATGCCAAATGGAACAAAGGGAGGAAACAGATATTCGGAATCAAAGCAGGCCTTGGGTGAAAGTGTCAGGGAAGCAGAGAGCCTGGTTGTTTATATTTGACTGTGTCTTTATCTGTCGTTCTAAATTGTTCATTGTTAGAATAGAGGGACACTTCCAACCTTTAGTTGTACCGAACCGTTCTGTGCCTTGGAAAAATGGATATAATAATGACGCCTACCTCATAGCTTTATTGTGAGCTCGTGAGAATAATCAATTAGTGTATGCAAATGCAACAGTGCAGATTGCAGAGTAAGCACTCAATAAATGTCAGTCATTATGACTCTGCGCAATGACCATGAGGCAAATCTAGTAGAATTCAACAGGTATCAGTGGATGTATAATTGTGTGGGATGCTTACAAGCCTGATGTTTGTAACACAGAGACTACCTAAGATTAAGATATCCATAAAACAGATTGGCACGGGAATAATCATTTACATTGGTGATATGGCCCTTTACTTTAAAAAGTATATAACCTCAACAGTTCATTCAAATAGTATCACCCTGAGTACCACTGAGAATTATGTATACTCCATTGAGTCTTTCCAGAGGTGTATTGGTCAGATAAACCTAAAAC
>RJWJ010047021.1:0-11122 GCA_004363605.1 Indri indri
GGCCTAGTAGTTTCTTTAAATAGTTTGTGTCTAGCTTTTTTCACTCAACACAATGTTTGTAGAATTCTCGCCTACCAACCTGTGTAACTTCAGGGTTTTTGTTTTGTTTTGCTTCCATGTTTATCTATTGCTGCATAGTATTCCATTGTACCAGTATCGTGATTTTATTTACCCATTTTAATATTAATGGACATTTGGATTTTCTATAGCTTTGGCAATTTTAAACAATGCAGGGAAAAATACTTTACACTTGCCTTTTAATGCATGTGTGTATGTTTTTCTCCTGCATATATGTAGCAATGAAATTGCTGAATCCTAGAATGTGCATAAATTCAGTAGATAATGGCATACGATTTCTAAAATGATGGTACTGACTTAAACTACTGTTGCTGCACATCCTCAACCAAACTTGACTTTGTCAATCCCTTAATTAAAATTAAAGGTTAATTTAAGTTTAGCTATTTAAATTAATAATTTAATTTTTGCTATTGGGTGTGTGTGTGCGTGTTGTGTGTGTGTTGGTATTTCCCTTTGGTTTTAATTTATGTTTCACTTATTTTGAATGAGATTGAACAACTTATTTACATAGGCTATTGAGACATCAATTGTTTAAAGTGTTACTCTTTTTGCTCACTCTTTTCTTGCTCTTTTTTTTACCCAACCATCAATTTTCATGTAAGTGTTATCACCTACTAATCTTTTTTCTGTCTTTTTGTCTCTTTTCCTACTTTTCTTTCTAACTCTATGTTACTCTATTAGCCGTTTCCTCTCCTTTCTACATAATCTATCTAAGCTTACTTATTAAAAAATGATATAATTTCTTCTCAAAAACCTTTCTATTTATGATCTCCAAAGTATCATTTTCTAATGTTTACTACAATATTGGAGTAGGAAGCTTGTTCTGAACTGTTATGAATTGCCTTGTGGTACTTACACTATAATAACTTACACTGTAATAAATACTAATTTGGGGGTATTTTAATAATTGATTTTTAACTGTTAAACCATTTGTGAAGAAATACTTGTACATATTATATAAAAATAATGTTTAAGTTGGAAATCACATACATGCTAATTTTTTTCCAGTACTATATGGTCATAAGGTTGTAAGTTATGCATATGATACTTAATGAAATATAGAAAAAATACCAGTGGATAAAAAATTAACATCACAAACATTGTTAAATAATATTAGTTGTCAAAAAGTTTTGATGTCTGGTAAAATGTATTCTTTTTATTGTGGTTTGAAAACAAAAGCTTGTTAACACTAAATAAAAACATAATAACATAAAATACATGTTTGAATAAGTAGAGGAAATCAATGACAAAAGAAAGTGATAGAATACAACTTACCTTCCTATTTAGAAATGTTTAAGATACAGTATCATGAAATAAATAGCTATGTGAAGAGAGGTAAACTAGGTGACCTGATAGAGGCCTCTTTAAATCAACAAATTCTGAGATTCTCTGAGAAACTATCCATCAAAACCACAGGGCTCAGGTGGCTTTAATACATTTCTGCTCAAGAAATTGAAAGTAATGAAGAAGAGTGTATACTCAAGTGACAGAGATGGAGAGGAGTTCTGTAGAGAGATTTTCTTCCCAAATAATGAGGCAAAGGAAAGGGTAATATTGATGATAAAGGACTTTAAAAAGAATAGGTCACAGAGTCTACATAAAAGAACTGAATTTTAGCTCTTACTTTTGATCCCTCGAATATTAACTAATGATTTTCTATAGCATGCAATGTCATAGGCCTTGGCATGGTAATTTTGCCCTATTTTTTTTTTCCTATTGTTTGAGAGGGAACATGATTGTAATTCAATAAATGCTTCCATTGAAAAATGGGCTTTAGAATGCCCAGCTATTTCAACATTTACATGCTCTGTAGTTTTGTAATACATCTTTCATCTTATCTGAAAACAAATTGCTGCACTATTATGTAGGTATCTTTGCTGTGTTTCCTTCCTCATAATGAAACCGAGATCAATTTTTCTTATTTTTAAAGCTGTAATTATCTTGTGTTCTATGTCCAACAGTCAACCAGGAAAAGACACAAGGATAAGCAGACAGCGATTTTTTTTTTTTTTAGTTGATAGCCTAGATTTTCCTCATCACAACTTTCTCCTCCATAAAAGTTAACATGAGGCAAATTCAAAATGCAAGTTTTCACTTCTTACGAGAGGGGAAGATCAGTTCAAGAAAAGGAACAGGTAGAATCTTGACAGAATTTTTGAAGAATAGAATACAGCAGGATACACTTTCCTTTTGCTTGGCTTTGCCCTGGGTCACGATGGTGGGGACCCTAAGGGCCTGATGTGATTTGGTCGTTTGGCCCCTCCACATCTCCCTTTGAAATTTGATCCCCAGTGTTCGAGGTGGGGCCTGATGGGAAGTGTGGAATCATGGGGGTGAATCACTCACGAACGGCTGGGTCCCCTTCCCTTGGTAATGAGTGAGTTCTCACTTTATTAGTTCACGTGAGTGTCTGGCACCACCTCCTCCCTCTTGTCACTCCTTCTCCTGCCTTGTGACACACCTGCCCTCCCTTCGCCTTCTGCCTTGATTGGAAGCTCCCTGAATCCCTCACCAGAAGCAGATGATGGCGTGATGCTTCTTGTACAGTCTGCAGAGCCATGAACCAAAGACACCTCTTTTCTTTATAAATTACCCAGCCTCAGGTATTCCTTTATAGCAGCACAAAATGGACTAATACAGGGCCATTAGACATCATGAAGAGTTGGGAAAAGTTAGGAAAGTACAAGTTCAGCGACACATGCATATGTATTTGTATGTATGTATATATATAAAATATGTAATGCATTATATATGCATGTAATGCTAACAACTAATAAGAAGGAAAAGAATGCTGAAGTAAACATTTAGTTTATACCTCAAAAATAATCCCTGAACTTTCAAAATTTTTTGTTGCTAAGAAATTTCATTTCTTATTTTTAATTATTTTTCTAATTTCAATAGGTTTATGGAGTACAAGCGTTTCTTGTTACATAGATGAATTGTATAATGTCAATTAAGGGTTTTAGTGTACCCATCACCAGAGTAGTGTACATTGGACCTGACAGGTAGTTGTTTTTATCCCTCATCCCCTTCCACCCTCCCCTGTTCTTAGTTTCCAATGTCCATTATACAACTTTGTAACCGTATATACCCATCCTTGAGCTCCCACTTAAAATGAGAACATGTGGTATTTGTTTTTCCATTCCTGAGATACTTAATATAATCATCTCCAGTTCCATCCAAGTTGCTGCAAAAGACATTATTTCATTCATGTTTACACACACACCATATTTTCTTTATGCATTCATCAGTTAATGGGCACTTAGGTTGATTCCATATCTTTGCAATTGTGAATTGTTCTGTGATCAAACATTTGTGTGCAGGTGTCTTTTTGACATAATGACTTATTTTCCTTTAATAGCTACCCAGTAGTACAATTGCTGAATCGAATAGTAGGTCTACTTTTACTCCTTTGAGGAATCTTCTTGCTGTTTTCCATAGGGATGTTGCTAATTTACATTCCCATCAACAGTGTTTAAACGTTCTCTTTTTACTGCGTCTGTGCAACATCTATTAGTTTTTGACTTATGGCCATTCTGAAGGGGTAAGGTGGTATCTCAATGTGGGTTTAATTTGCATTTCCCCGATGATTAGTGATGTTGAGCATTTTTTCGTGTTTCTTTGGCTATTTATAAATCTTTTGAAAAAATATCTTCATGTCTTTTGCCTACTTTTTGATGGGTTATTTGTTTTTTTCACCCTGATTTGAGTTCTTTGTAGATCCGTATATTAGTCTTTTGCTGGATTTAGAGTTTGTGAATTTTTCTCACATTCTGTAGGTTGTCTATTTATTTTGTTGATTATTTTCTTTGCTGCACAGAAACTTCTTGTATATCTGGAAATGTGAACTTCTTGAGTGTAAACTTTTATAGATATTTAAAAATCTAGGTCTGATTTGTCAAATGATATACCTTTAAACCAAAATTATTTTTATACACAGATCCAGGCTTGAAATTTTTACATAAAGATACCAAAACCTATTTGGTCACAAATTGTAACATAACAAAATAAATTTTGCATCAAGAGATCAACAGAACTATTTAGAGCTTGAATCTTTATTGAGACTGTCTTACTTGACAACAGATTTAAAGGTGTTTTGGTGTAAATCATCCAATAAGCAAATCTAGTGTTCTGAGAGCCTCCTGAAATTCTGCTGAGTGTCTGCAAAACAAACCTGGTTGAATCTCCAGAAGTGCTCATTAGATCACCTTTCCATATCTGAAATTAAAACTATTTTGAATTTATTTCTTATTATAGTTAAGTCAGATGCAGTCTCCCTGAACAGAGCAGTTTGGAAGACTGGAAATCAACAGGACAGAGATTTAAAAATAACAGATTCTCAGAAGGAAAAGTGACATTATCTGTAGCAGTCTGGTGAATCGGGTGAGGGGGCTGCTGTTTGGTTGTCACTCAAAAGTATGTTTATGGAAATAAGTCTGCTCCTGATTGTTTACTTTCAGAAACAAAGTTTTAACACTGGTGGACCGACTTGCAAAAAGATTTCCACTGAGTTGAGTTGCCGATGATTGAACAAGTATAAACAGTTTCTAATAGTTATAGTTACTTTTTACCATTGCTAAAGAGCAATTATTCTTTCTCTATGTATGTGGAAACATTTCCCCCGTGCCCAAATGTATACTAGATGCCATCAATTTGTTTAATAAAGTTGGTGCCTTGGAATCCATTTTTAGGCCTGACATAAGTTGTTTAAAACCTAGTCATACCCTGTCACCTTTGGCCTCATTAAAACTTCCCCCTCCTTGTCTGGCTATTTGTGAGATAGCCCACTTATTCCTCATCTTCCTGACCCACAATCCAACACACCCACAGTTGCTGACTATGATCAAACCTAATGGTCAAGACCAGAATCGTGTAAATAAGTTCTCCCTCTGCATGTAAGTCTTCTTTGAACTAGCCAATTCACGACTCCAGTGGGAAAGCCTATGGCATAACATCCACGGACCTTAACAAAAGCATAGTCTCACATGCCCTTTCTCTCTCACTCTTTACCCACTGGTTGAGCGCTTGCCACTTTTGGACTCCTCATCTGCCTCCCATGGCCACCCCTAACCTCTCTGAGACCTGTACATAATAAACTCCTTCTGTTTCATGCATTTTGGTTTCATTTCCTCATTGTGTCTCACCTGACACAAACCTGAACCTAACCTCCTTTCCAGGTCAGGGTCTCTATTAGAGAGTGTCTACCTTGGTAAGTATAAACTGGACACATGTCAGATGAGAGCCACAAGGGCATCTGCCAGTATAAACAAGATTCCTATGAGAAGGGCACTTGGTCATGTGTTGGACACTTTGGCATTTGGCCATCTGCCAAGATAAAGAAGGGTCCCTTGAAAAGCACAGTATAAACATCCACGACTAAATCCCTTGAATTTTATGACCCACGCATGGCTAGAACTAATGGCCACTCCTAAGATGGAAACCTCACAATTAAGTTAGAAATAAACCATAGCAATAGAAACCATGAAACATAGCCAGGGTAAATCCAAAAGAATTATATGAAACTTTAACAATGTTGGTAGAAAGCCTTTAGTCCCAAATTGCTGTGATTTTGATCAATATTAAGAAAAGTGTAAAAGTTTCATTTTATTTGCAAGCATCTGTTTAGAGAAATTTTCAGGTTAATCAAATTTTTAAATACATAATATGATTTTTGATATTTTAATAGGGAGTCCATAATTACTGAAATACCAATACGGATTTATTTTACTAATAATAATTCTTGTGAAATTATTTCTTCTTTCATCTTGGAATAATGAGTTTATTAAATTTACTAAAAAGAAATACAATGATTATTTTAAATAATCAAACAGCACTACAAAGAAGAGAAAACAATACAAAACTCTGTAAATCTCAAATAATCATCCTTAGTCTTAAAACCATCCCCTACACTAATCCATAAATCCCACAAATGTTAGTTTTAGTTTTGTACTTAATTGCTTTCAGTGTTTACCATCTACCCCTTTAACACAGTTTCCATTCCTGAGTTATCTATTTTGGGTTACATTTTTGTAAGCTCATTTTATTGTGTTCTTTGAAATTCACACATTTAAAGTTGTCAGCTGGTTGCTTCTGAACTTGATCAGCATCTTCTCTGAGTACCGTATCCTGGGCCTTCACTTTTTTTCTGCAGGATGTTATAAACTTTAAAAATATTTCTTCTGCCTTTTAACGTGTCTCAGGAGAAGTGTAAGGCCACCTTGAATTTTCCCCTTCCACATCACGTTTTCTCCTGCAAGACTGACTAAAGAGATGTTCATTCTCCTCACAGTTCAGTAAGTGAGCTGTAACGTGTGTGGCCTACACTGCAGATTCACTGAGTCTACTTCATTTTAACGCTCCTGGGAGATGTCTTACTACATTCTAGATGCTAGAAATCTAAAGACTGCTTTCTTCAAAGTTTCTTTCTTCATCTCTGCAGATGCATCTGTGTAGGAGTTTTGGAAAAAGTACATAATATCAAAAAGAATCATGGGATACTTTTTTAATTTCAAAATATGTCAGGGGTGCAAATGTTTTCGGTTACATGGATTGTTTTTTTTATTCTCGAATCAGGTTTTAAGTGTGCCCATCACCCAGATAGTGTCCATTGTACCCATTAGGTAGGTTTTCGTCCATCCCCTCCTTCCTCTTCCCTTCTGCTAGATTTCCACTGAGTTTTACTTCCCTCTATGCATGTGTGTGCCCACCGGTTAGTTCCAATTTAATAGTGAAAACATGTAGTGTTTGTTTTTCCATTCTTTAGATACTTCACTTAGGATAATGGTATCCAGTTCCATCCAAATTGTTGCACAAGGCCTTAATTCATCCTTCTTCATGGCCGAGCAGTATTCCACGGTATATATATATCACACTTTGTTAATCTACTTGTGAATTGATGGGCACTTGAGTTGATTCCACATCTTTGCAATTGTGAATTGTGCTGCAATAAACATTCGAGCGCAGGTATCTTTTTGATGAAATGACTGCTTTTCCTTTGGGCAAATATCCAGTAGTGGGATTGCTGTATCACGTGATAGGTCTACTTTTAGTTCTTTGAGGACTCTCCATACTGTTTTCCATAGAGGTTGTATTAATTTGCAATCCCACCAACAGTGTATAATTGTTCCTTTCTCTCTGCATCCATGCCAGCTTCTGTTGTTTTTGGACTTTTTAATAAAAGCCATTTTCACTGTGGTAAGGTGATATTTCATTGTGATTTAATTTTCATTTCCCTGATGATTAATGACATTGAACTTTTTAAAAATATGTTTATTGGCCATTTGCCTATATCCTTTTGAAAAGCTTCTGTTTGTGTCTTTTGCATACTTTTTAATGGGGTTGTTTGGTGTTTTTTTTTCTTGCTGATTTGCTTGAGTTCTTTGTAGATTCTGGTTATTAGCCCTTTATTGGATGTATAACTTGTGAATATTTTCTCCCACTCTATACATTGGACTACTTTGCTTAAAGGTTTTGCGATAACCTCACCTGAGGTGATTACTCTACTCTCAGTTATCAAATCTCCTAATAAGCATCCCTGTTAAATGTTATTGTCTTTATTGTCTACATATAGTATGGGACAGAAATACTTATTATAGAATATAGGTTTTACTGCTATAATGAAGAGATCCTAAAATAAAATAAAAGTGTACTCTGTTACATAAGGTCAAAACATAATCTTTGCTGGCATGGTTTTTAAGGGAATTCTCTTTTATCTCATGACTCTACAAACTTCCATGAAATATTTTCCCTATGATATGTTAGCTCCATATCTAGAATCCTGCTTCAGGAAATTATAAAAAAGTAGAATTGAGAAGCAAGCAATTCCTTATAGCAAATGACACAAAGTTTACACATATTACTTCTGATCATATTTAGTTGTTAAGAACTTAGTCACATGTCACAGGCAGGCAAAAGAGAGGCTGTGAGACATATTGCCTCATTGGGCAAATATGTGTTAAGTAAAATTATATTATTATGGGATACTGGAACTTTGGATTTGAAGGAGAGAATAATAGTTAGCCCAGGAGGCAAATGAGAAGCCAGATTCAGAGGAGTATGTATATGCGCCAACAGAACTGCAAGGTTTTTGCTAAGGTATACAAGCAAAATATGGAGAATATGGGGGAGGATGATTTTAAATATTTTAATGCAAGGAGGAAGGTACACAGCTAGAGATAAGGCTGAACTTATCAGTATGGGTGCAATGACTAGGGATTATAGTTTCAATATGCTAGTTCAAGCATTTGGTAGCAGTTCAAACAGATTGCACAGTTGGTTGACTAAAATCTGATTAGAATTGTAACCCAAATGAGTTGAAATGTATGAAATTCCTTGGCAAGATATCAAAGAATGAATCCAAAAGATAGGAATGTAAGAGTGCATTTTTCATGTGCTACTGACTCACCTATACTGTCACCTTACATATATTTTAGGTGGGTGGAAAAGTAATTGCAATTCAGCATTGTTGAAATTTGCCATTTGATATTTGAATACATTCTTAAATGTGGCTATGTTATACATCATTTTAATGCGGATTTCTTTATTATTATAACTTTTTTTTGGTAATGACTTATTACTTGCTGTTTATTTGGTATTTATTTTAGACTATGGAAATGATGTTAGACAAAAAGCAAATTCAAGTGATTTTCTTATTTGAGTTCAAAATGGGTCATAAAGCAGCAGAAACAACTCGCAACATCAACAACACGTTTGGCCCAGGAACTGCTAACGAACATACGGTGCAGTAGTGGTTGAAGAAGTTTTGCATAGGAGACGAGAGCCTTGAAGATGAGGAGCGCAGTGGCCAGCCGGCCATCAGAAGTTGACAACGACCAACTGAGAGCAATCACTGAAGCTGATCCTCTTGCAACTACAGCAGAAGTTGCCAAAGAACGCAAGGTCCACCATTCTATGATTGCTTGGCATTTGAAGCAAATTGGAAAGGCGAAAAAGCTCGATAAGTGGGTGCCTCATGAGCTGACCAAAAATCAAAAAAATTGTCACTTTGAAGTGTCATCTTCTCTAGTGTTAGGGTTTTGTGTATAGCTTGCAGCCAAGTGACTAGCTCAGAAGATATTTGCTAGCACAGGTATCATTAGGAAGAAGAAGTCATGTTTCAATCAGTTCTCTCTGGCCTCGACTGAACAGCATGACCAGATTGAGTGGAACTCCCAGTGCCTGCTCCCTGGCTTTCTTTGGACGTTTATGCACAGTGTATAGGAAATCTGTATTGCTGGTACAGATGTACACATAGCAGGTGTGATGTGGTCCTGGAGACAACAGTTCTATCATTTGCTTCCTGAATCCTCCATACATCAGAAAGGATAAGCTGAGATATCATGTTGCAATAAACATCACCAAAATGGCTTAAAATGAGAACCAATAACAACATACGTCTTGTTTCTACTATAGATCTATTATGCAATAACAAGGGGTAATATGATTATTATAAGTACTCATGAGTCTGCACTAGTAGAGCATCCATGATTCAAATATGAGACAAGGCACATGAGAGTTATGGAGATTATGGTATCTGTAGTGAAGGAGTAGAGGCCATTCTATTCATAATTATAAGATTTTTGATTTCCTTTTATCTCCCAAACTGCTTATAGAAAGTGATGTAGAGTGAGAATATTTCTTTTGTTCATACCAACATTTTTCAGTGCTCATCAAATGAAACTGTACCACTTTTATCATTTGATTTCTGCTGTGTGTGTGTGTATGTTTTGCTGTTTTATTTTTGGTTATTTTGTGAGGTATTGAGGGAAAGAGATTCTGTAATACAGCTTCACTTTACCCTTTTTTAACCCAGAAATATTATCTCTTCAAAATGTATTCCATGATATGTACTACATTTGAATCAACAAATCAAGTGCCATTATGGCCTTTTCAAATTTTTACTGTTCTAAACAACAAAATTACAAAAATATATTCTTTTTGCTATTCTAAATTACACAAATATAATTTTACATGTCTTCCATTGTTTTTAATATTAATTCTCCAAAATCTAATTATACATTACTTAAGTTATTTATAATTTATAAATATGACCATGTTATGGACAGATTCTATATATACAATACCAAAATAAATACAAATATCAATTTTCGCTTACCCTCATTATGACTGGCTACTTTATTCTTTTTTGTTTTTAATCGATTTCTTAAAAAACTTTAACCAATATAAGGAACTTAAATTTTACATTTTATCTCTACTCAGTTTAAATATTTTAGATGTTTATTATACATGTTTTTTCCATTTTGGTGGATTGCCTCTTCAACTCTTTATTTTTAAAGTATGGATCTTATTGATTAAACTAACTTTTTACAAACCTATAATAGAACCATTTGGTGTTCAACTATGTTGAAAATATTTTTTCTTAATTTTTCTTTTAAATTTTAAATTAAATTGTTTTCTCATGCAGATATAATATTTGCTAGAGAATCTTATGAATTTTTAGTTTTGGGGTTTTGCCTCTGTTTTCCTGCCTATGTGTTCATACCTGAATGAATTTCACTCATTGTCTAAAATTATACTAATATTCCCAAATGTTTTTTCTGCTAATTATTTGTTTTTCTTTTTTTTACTTCATTAGTACATCTGAAATGCAAATTATTTACATCTTTACCTAACATCATAATCAACTCTTTTCTTGACATGTAATTCAATATCACTCATTCAGTAATCCTCAATTTCTCTTTTAATTGTGATACTATATCACATTTAAAATTTTTAATACTTGTTAACATTTAATTATCTTTAACTAATATAGCTATACTATCTATATAATTCTTAATAATTTAAGAGGCAACTTTTCAATTATACTGTGTCTTTTTTTAACTGGTTTTAACAACTGTATTATCTACATGACTATCACTGTTTATAAAATTCCATTCAAAAGTTACAGATATTTTATTGAGAATACATCTATTTTATTGAGAATACATCATATTAATGATTTAATTTGAAGAGAATTGATACTTGTGTAATATTGAATTTGTTCATCCAAAATTTTTATTTTCCCTGAGTAAAGGTCTGTAGTAAT
>RJWJ010047022.1:0-11131 GCA_004363605.1 Indri indri
CGGAGCAAAGCTCTACAAAAAAGAAAAAAAAAAAAAAAACGACCTCTCTACTCTGCCTACTGGCGGAGGCAGGCCCTCAGTTCCCCCTCAGTTCCCCGTCACTTTGGCGGGCAGCGCAGCGACTGAATGGAACAGGGCTGCTGGAGACCGCCTGGAAACTCCGCAGAAGTATCGGTCTTTCCCCCTTTTCCACCCTATCAGAGGCGGGGCTTGAGTCGCGGGCTGGGACTGACTATCTGCAGATTCGGGAGAAAAAGTGGCTTCGCGCGCGGCTCTCCTCCTCGAAGGGCGCGACCGGCTCTGCTGCAGCTGCAGCGGCTCTGGCTCAGTCCGTTGCCTGGGAAACAAGCCCCAGTGTCTAGAGGCTTTGGGCTACCCCAATGGCGGGTGCCCACCCACTGCTAGTCAGCGCTGGAGCCGACTGTACCGGGAGGGTGTCCGGAGCCCGGGCCCGCTGTTGCCATCTCCCTCAGCTGCCTCCCAGAGCCGCCCGCGGAGCCCGCCGCCCCGCAGCACACAGCGACTCTGGACTGATCCGCGGGAGGGCTCTGTGCTGTGTCTCTCCCAGCGCCCACCAAACTTTCAGCGATTTCCACCGGCAGAGCCTCTTTTATGGAGTTCCCCTCCCCCGATCTGGTCCTGGCGGCCGCCTGTGGCACGAAGCCTGTCTCCAAACTCTCCCCTGTGGGCTCGGGCAGCGTCCGATCTGGGAAGCGCCTGCTTGGGTCAGTCCCTCCCCTCCGATGCTGACTCAGCGCCGTGGTCCTGTGAATTCAAAATGGACCCCGCTCCTGTCTCCACTTCCCACTGCTTGTCTTTTGGTCAGTGCCCGATTCACACAGACTTCTGGCACTTCCCTGCCTGCGTGGGAGTGGGGTTTGGTAAAGGAAGAGTCCTCATCCTGTGAGTCAGATCTCACTGCCCGGGCCAGCCCGCCGACGGGCACGGCCGACCGGAGCTGCCCTCCCCACTGTTTGATCCGCGCTCTCCGGTATTTGCGGTCGCTTCTCCACTTCACCTTGTTTTTCCCTGGCACTGCTTGTCCCTCGCTGCTTCTCTGTAGATTCACGAAGCTGATCCTACGGGAGAGTGCCTCACTCGCAAGTGGGTGTCCGTGTTCTGCACCTTCCACTCAGGGAGCAGAGAGCCAGGAGGTCACCCCTAATCCGCCATTTTTTCCCCAGTTAAGTATCTATTCTTTTTGTTTGAGGTTACAAGGTCTCCTTGAGGACAGATACTGGGTCCTACGTACCTTCTGACGATCTGCAGCACCATGTACTTACATAGTAGCTGCTCAATAACCATATTTTGAACAAAAGAATAATGCTCTCAGAGTAAGGCTGGTTCTATGCACTTTCATGCCATGTTCCTTATACATTATAGGAACCACAGATTATACAATGCCCTCTTGGATTAACTTTGGTTTTGAGATGAAGAGAAAAAAGAAACCATAATGATTCTAGCTCAGTTTTTCTAAAAAGGATATCTCTAAACCAGGAAAATCAGCATAAACTGGGAAATTGTTACAAATGCAAAATATTAATCCTGCACCAAGACATACTTTATCAAAACTCTAGGCATGGGACCCCATAATTGGTGTTTTAACAAGCCATCTAGATGAGTCTGAAAGCAAGCTAATGTGGGGGAACCACTAATTGAGATGGATAACGCTGCGAAGATAAAATTTGTTCTCCAAAATACTGACACATGGTGCTAATCTACAATTTCAGATATGGTAAGTTTATCATGTTAAGAAAAAAACGGTTAACGAAAAGGGCACTGTCAAGGGAATGAGACAGTCCTTAGTTTAAATACTGGCTCTGCCACTTTCTGGCTGCGCAACATTGGGCAAACTTTGTAATATTTATCAGCTTATCCTTCTCATTTATAAAATGAAGTCATTGTGTTATACAAGGTGATTTAAATGTCTTTGCCAGGCCTGCCATTCTGTTCCATTGCAAGTATTCAATATGTATTTATTGAATGCCCAGCTATATTCTAATAAATCTGGAGGAAAATAAAGAAGAAAAGATAGCACCTACTTATTTATTTATTCATTTATTTATTTATTTATGTAGGATAAGAATGATACTTCTTTTGTTTATTTGTGATTTTTATTTAAAAATATTAAGGGGCTACAAATTTTTTCTTTAACTTGCATGCATTGTGTAATGCTTAAGACAGGGTTTTAATGCGCACGTCACTAGATAGTGTATATTGTACCTTTTTGGTAAGTTTTTATCCTTCACTGCCCTCCCACTCTCCCTGCTTCTTGGTTTCCATGTCCATTACAGCTCTTTGTACCCCTGTATACATATTGTTTAGCTCCCACTTATTAGTGAAAACATGTGGTGTTTGCTTTTGCATTCCTGAGATACTTCATTTAGGGTAATGGTTTCCAGTTCCATCCATTTTGCTGCAAAACATAGTATTCCATTCCTTTTTAGGACTGAGTAGTACTCCATGGTGTGTGTGTGTGTGTGTGTGTGTATATATGTGTGTGTGTGTATACATATATATATATATATATATATGCATGTGTATGTATACACATGCTCTTATTTGTCCACCTTTCCGCTTTATTCCATTTCTTTATCCACATTTCATTTCCTTTATCAACTCATGAATTGCTGAGTACTTAGATTGATTCCACATCTTTGCAATTATGAATTGTGGTGCTATAAACATTCAAGTGCAGATGTCTTTTTGGTAAAATAAATTGTTTTCTTTGGGGAAGATACCCAGTAGTGGGATTGCTGGATCAAATGGTAAGTCTACATTTATTTATTTGAGGAATTGCCATACTGTTTTCCATGGAGACTGTACTAATTTGCAGTCCCACCAATGGTGTATAAGGGCACCTTTCTCTCTACATTCATGCCAGCATCTATTGTGGTTTTTTTTTGACTTTTAATAATAGCCACTCTGACAAGGGTAAGGTCATATCTCACTGTCGTTTTAATTTGCATTTCCCTGATGATTAGTGTTGTTGAGCATTTTTTCTTTTCTTCGTTGGCCATTTGTCTATCCTCTCTTAAAAGCATATGTTCTTGTCTATTGCCCACTTTTTGATGAGGTTATTTAATTTTCTTGCCAATTTGTTTGATTCTGGATATTATTCCATTGTTGGGTGTATGGTTTGTGATATTTTCTCTCATTCTGTGATTGTCTATTTACTCTGTTGATTATTTCCTTTGCTGCACAGAAGCTTTCTAATTTAATTAAATCCATTCATTTATTTTTATTGTTTCTATATTTGCCTTTGGGATCTTAGTCATAAGTTATTTGCCTGGGCCAAAATCTATATAGAAGAGTTCTTGCTACATTTTCTTCCAGAACTTGTGGTTTCATGCCATATGTTTAAGTGTTTACCCATGTTGAATTAATTTTTGTATATGGTGAGAGATAGGGATCCTGTCTAATTCTTCTGCATGTGGCTATACATTTTTCCCAGCACCACTTATTGAATAGGTTTTATACCAGCACCATGCTGTTTTGGCTAACATAGCCTTGTACTATAATTTGCAGTCAGTTAATGCGATGCCTCCAGATTTGTTCTTTTTGATTAAGGTTCATCTGGCTATTTGGGCTCATTTTGGTTACAAATGTAGTGTAGAATTATGTTTTCTAGATTTGTCAAATATGGCATTAGTATTTTGTTGGGGATTGTGTTGAATCTGTAAATAGCTTTGGGCAGTATGGACATTTTAATGATGTTGATTCTACGAATCCATGAGCAAAGACTGTTTTTCCATTAGTTTTTGTCATAAATGATAAGTTTCGGAAGTGATTTTTAGTTCTCCTTGTAGAGATCTTTCATCTCCTTGGTTGAGCGTATCCCTAGGTATTTTATTTTTTTTGTAGCTATTGTAAGCAATATTGACTCTTTGATTTGACTCTCACCTTGACTGAGTATATAGAAATGCTACTGATCTGTGTAGAGTGATTTTATAATCTGAAACTTTGTTTAATTTATTTATAAATACTAGGAGCATTTTGGTGGAAGATCATGTGGTAGGCAAACAGGGGTAGTTTGTCTTGCTCTTTTCTGATTTGGATGTCCTTTATTTGTCTCGTGCCTGATTGCTCTGGCTAGGACTCCCAGCGATATGTTGAATAGAAGTTGTGACAGTGGCCACCCTTCTCTTATTCCAGTTTTTAAGGATACTGCTTTCAACTTTCTCCTATTCAGTATGGTATTGGCTGTGGGTTTATCAAACAGAAAATGTACATTTTTTGTATAATTTTGAGAAATGTTCCTTCTAAACCTACTTTGTCAAGGGTTTTAATCATGAAAGAGTGTTGGATTTTATTGAATGCTTATTTTGCATCTATCGAGATGATGATATAGCTTTTTTTGTTTGTTCGTTTTGCTTCTGTTTAAGTGGTGCATCATGTTTATTGATGTACATATGTTCAACCATTCTTGCATCCCTGGGATGAAACCCACTTGATCATGGCAAATTATCTTTTTGATGTGCTGTTGAATTTGGTTTGCTAGTATTTTCTGGAGGATTTATGCATTTAGGTTTATAAGGTGTATTGGACTGTAGATTTCTTTTTTTGTTATGTCCTTTCCTGGATTTGGTATCAAGATGATACTAGCTTTGTAGAATGAGATAGGGAGTATGGGATTCCTTCCTTCTTGATGCTGTGGAGTTATTTTTCTGGGATAGAAATCAGTTCTTTGTAGGGCTGGTAAAATTCAGTTGTGAATCTGTCTGGTCCAGGGCTTTTTGGGGGGGAGATATTTTATTACTGCTTCAGTTGTGCTGCCCATTATTGGTCTGTTCAAGATTTCTATTTTGTCCTGATTCAGGCTTGGGAGTTGTGTGATTCCAGAAATTTATGAATTTCCTCTACATTTTCTAATGTGTGTGTAGAGTTTTTCATAGTATACACAGATGATATTTTGTGTTTCTGTGATATCAGTTTTAATGTCTCCTCTTTCATTTCTGCTTGAACTTATTTGAGATCTTTCTCTTCTACTTCTGGTTAGTCTGGCTAATGGTCTTTTGATTTTGTTTATCTTTTAAAAGAGCCAATTTTTTTGTTTTGTTGATCCTTCATTGTGGCCTAAGACATGATGAATTTCAGAAAACGTCCCATGTGTTGATGAGAAGCATATGTATTTAGTATTTTGGGGGTACAATGTTTTGTAGTTGTCTGTTAGTTCCATTTGTTCTGCAGTCACATTTAAATCCAGTGTTTCTTTATTGATTTTCTGCTTCAAGGATCTGTCTAGTTCTGTCAATGGGGTGTTGAACTCCCTGGCAATTATGATGTCATTGTTTATTTCTTTCCTTAGATCTAGTAGAATTTGTTTCATTAATCTGTTAGCTCCTGTATTAGGTGCATATATATTTAGGATTGTTATATCTTCTTGCTGATTTGCTCTCCTTTGTATTACATAATGGCCATTTTTTCTTTTTTGATCATTATTGATTTAATGTCTATTTTATCTGATATGAGAATGACTATACCCGCTCACTTTTGCTTTCCATTTGTGTGGAATGTTTTTTCCATCCCTTTGGCTAGAGTCTGTGCAAGTCCTTGTGAGGTGGATTGGTTTCTTGAAGACAGCATATGATTAGGTTGTGTTATTTCATCCATTCAGCCATTCTATGTCTTTTTAGTGGGGCATTAAGACCATTTACTTTCAGTGTTATTATGGATATATGGGATACTGTTCTGTTTGTCGTGTTGTAACATGTGTTTTATTTTCCCTCTGGTGCTATTGTTTTATAAGAGTTGTGAGCTTTAAGTTTTGGGTGTTTTTACACTGGTGGGTATCTATTTTGCTGTTCCATATATAGAGGACTTTTGAGCATTGCCTGTAGGGCATGTCTAATAGTGACAAATCCCCTTAGTGTTTGCTTATCTGGAAAAGTCTTTATTTCTCTATCATTCAAGAAACTTAATTTTATAGGACAAAAATACTTCGATGGCAGTTGTTCTGTTTAAGAAAATTTAAAATGATCCCCCAATCACCTCTGGATTGTGAAGTCTGTGCTGAGAAGTCTGCTGTTAGCTTGATGGATTTTTCTTTGTAGGTTAGCTGTTGCTTTTATCGTGTAGCTTGTAGAATTTTCTCCTTCATTTTGCCTTTGACCAGGTTGATGACTATGTGTCTTGCAGATGTGCTATTTGCTATGAATGTTCACCATGTTCGATGTCCATCCTGTATCTCAATATCTGAATCTCTGGCAACAACAGGGAAGTTTTCCTCAATAATTCCCTCAAATAGGTTCTCCATATTTTTTGTTTTTTCTTTTTCTCCTACTGAGATACCTATAATTTGTATATTGGCTCACTTTACATAGTCTCATTCTTCTAAAATATTATTTATTATTCTTTTTCTGTATCTTTGATTGACTGGGATAGTTCCAAAGCCTTGTTTTCAAGCTCTGAGATTTTTTCTTCTGCTTTGTCTAGCCTGTTTTTGAAGCTTTCTGCTGTATTTTGAAATTTCATAAATGGTTCTTTCATTTCTTTAAGTTCTGTTATATCCTTTCCTATATTGTCTATATCTTTAGAAAAATTTTTGTTTTTTTCTTTCATGCCCTGAAATAGGTTTTTGGCTACTTTGCTTTCATTCTCAACTTTCTCTTCAATCCCACTCAACTTATTTGTCATCCATATTCTGAATTTCATTTCTGACTTTTCAATTTCCTTTTGGCTGTGGTCTGTTGCAGTAGATCTATTGTGATCCTCTGGGGATGTCAAACTAGGTTTTTTCTTTTCTTTTTCTTTTTTCCATGTTGCCAGAGTTCTTTTGCTGGTTTCTTCTCATCTGTAACCTTTCAGGTCAGGGCAGAGAGGTTTGCAGTGCTCCTGTTCTCCTTTTCTAAGAACTTTCCTATTTAGTGAGAAGGAAAAAAAGTTTGTTGTCTTATTTCCAAAGATTGACACAGCAGGAGAGGGGTGTATGTACTAAGAGACTTTAATGCAGCTGTTCTTTGTTGTCCCATTCCCAGCTGGTGATTGTCACAGTCTCTCCTGGTATTGGAGAATCTGCATGTGGAGTGGTGGGTTGTTTCCGAAGGGCTGCTGTTGGAAGCTCAGGCCTGTGGTCCTTCTGTACAGAGGCTGGAACTGCAGGAGATAACTCTGCCTTGGTCTCTCTGTGTCAATGACAGTTGCTGCAGGGCAAGGCTAGCTGGACAGTGGTCACAGATGTCAGGGCTGTGGGCTTTTGCTCCACTAAGGTCCAGGTTCAATGGTGGCACATGGCTAGTGGGTCCATGGCAGAACGTTGGACTGTGGAGGCAGATCCTGCCAGACAGTGGCTGTGTGCCTTGAGGATGGGGCCATGGGGACAGGTTGCTGGATGGCTGTGTCTCTCTTCCTGTGCAGGTCCTGCCATGGTAGTTGCCATGGCTGCAGGGATTCTCGGGTAGCATTGGTGGTACCTGCTGTCTTTATATCCCTTGTGGAGGGGAGGGGATAGTAGCTATTTTAATGAAGTTCAAGACCCAACTAGGAAAATGTGTCAGTTATACATAAAAGGAACAGATTAGAGAGCGCCATAGAATTATGAACCTGATTATGGCAAGGTCAACTCAGAATTGCAGAAGCCTGATCTTTCAATAGGAATGATTTGAGGGACATTCAGAGAATCAGTCTGTCCAGAATACCTTCCTTCCCCTAGGCTATGTAATTGTCTCCAAATAAATCTCTCCAGCCATATTTGAGTAACAAAATTAAGGAGAAATTTAACAGCTTCAGATCTCATTTAATATTCCTGGTATTTTACATAATGCTTTACATATATAATTTTATTTAAAAAACTTATGAGAACCCTAGAGTAAGGTACTAATATTCTCCCCATTTCACAAATGAAGAAGCTGAGGCTCAGAGAGTTTAAATGGCTTACTTAAATTTACACATCCGAGAGACGGTATGGAGTTCAATGAAAGCCGTAAACATTAAGAGTCCATTTATTTCTACTATATAAAAGTGTCTCATTAGAAATATGAGGTTAGGTAGATATAAGGCCAGTTGCTATGTGAGTAGATGCTGCATAGAGATAAACAAGCTATTAATATGTGTGAGAGTACTAAAGTAGAAATAAAAATAATGTCAGTAAAATCCTCAGAGTTCTAACAGAATTTGAACTGAGAATGGATAATTATTCACACATTTTTCATATGAAAACTGAGGGTATTAGGTGCAGTCACCTATGGGAATTCTTTCATGCCACTCTAAGACAACAGGAGAAACAAATGTTTAATTTTGTATTTATGATCTTATTTTCACACAAAATCCATTTTATAAAAGTTAAATTAATGAGATTAATCATTAATGCTTTGAGATCTTTCAGACCTTTTGTGAAACAAATAACTATCAAATATGGCCCACCTACATCAAATGCTCATGGAAAGGGAATGCACAAGGTTAAACCAATTTAATATATCTTGGAGATTATAAAGTGGTTCTCATAGGAATTAACACTTTTACAGAATAAAAGAATGTAAAATTGTTTGCTTCCCAAAGATCCAAGGCATTCAGTTGTTTGGCTGTTGAGTAACCCAACCCCAAAACTGTTTCTTCAAATAAGTTGATTACTTACAAAGTAAAATCCAGAAATCCTGAAAAACAGCTTTGCTTATACTTAAATAAGCTCTTTAGACCAGAAACCCTGAGCATTTTTTTTTAATAAAAGGAGAAAGGATCTTATTAAGTTAACTGTTTAGTGAACACTTATCATTTAGGCTTTTCCTGACATAATGGGTCATCTCAGACCTACCAGAATTATTTGAAAACATTTATCTTAAACTTTCCCTGATATATTTAGGTAGTTACTCAAATCCCAGTTCTGCTTCATGAATATGGAATTGTCATTGTATCAATGGATGTCTTCTATTTAATTTGGCCAGTGACATCTATTTTGGGGGAATTGAATTCCTTTTAAGTATGAGTATTGCCCTTCATTTTAGAAGACATTCAATTCTGTTCTAGTTGCAAGCCTGAAGCAGAGGTTCTCACCCTAACTGCATATTGAAGTCACCTAGGTATCTTTTGAAATATACTGACTTCTAATATTCAGTCCCCAGAAATTCTAATTCAATTAGACCACAGTGTGTATGAGGCAATGGTACTTGGAATAACTGCCCAGGTGACTCCAATGCATGGTCATAGTTAAGTATTATTGTCTAGATTGTATTGTGACATAAGAAAAACAGTCACCTCATAAATGCCACAAGAATTCCTTTAGTTGGCAGGATGATGAGAACAAAAATCTACCTAGAAACCTTCATGGCAACTTAACTTCTCTTTGCAAAAAGGTATTATTTATAGTAGTGGAGTGTTAAAATCAACTTAAATGTCCCAAAAAAATGATCAATTAAATAATTCTATGTATTATACATACAAATGAATATAAAGCAGCTGAAATGTTTTATAAGATATAAAAGCTGTTATTTTGTTTTCTCACATAACAAAATTAATATATATGTACATATATGTATATATTTACACTATTTGGACAACATTGGAAAGCACAAAGAAGAAAATGAAAGTCATCCAAAATACCACCTGGAAGCAGCCTGTTAATAATCTGGTGACAATCCACCCCAACCTCTTCTTTTCCTCCACTCTTCTTTATCATCATTGTTATTATACATAAACCCACATATATGCATATATACATACTTTATGTATGCATAAACATACATATATAGACTTTTAGAAGAAATAATTTAAATATTCTATAGCATCAAATGTATGTTCTTTTTAATATATATACTTTTATAGCCATTTTAAATAAGCTAATATATTGCTTGATAACATTATTTTTATTTTTTCATTATTAAGAGAAAAATGTCAAAAAATTCTAGTATCAGCATTTTAGTTAAGTTCTGCAATTAATTCCGTAAGGGGCGCTGTCAGTCACTTATTTGTTTGCCCTCATATCCATTTCTCACTCTTCCCTGCTCAGCTCTAGATGGCATGTATCACAGGGTAGGGGATTGAGGGGCATGGCAAGGAGTCTAACCCCCAAAAACTGCATTTTCCAGGGTTTCTTGTCAACTAGCTTCCAGGTAGTTTTAACTAATGAGAGAAACTAGAGGAAATGTGGAGTGTAGAAAAAGGGGAGAAGGCAGAACATCCCTCCCTCTCTCTCTCTGTCCACTTCAGGTGGTGTCTCTGGCAATAATGCAGCCCCTGTATGTCTCTAGCTCCTTCTGCACAGCCTCTACGTTTTTGACTCTACTTCTTATCGGTGGTCCATGTTGTGACAACACCTCTGCCCTGTGGCACACTGTCTTATTGTTACATTTGCCTTTTTAGCTATTCCAGTACTTTTGTAACTAATTTACTGGCTCTGTTTTCTTGAATATATCCTGACTGATACAAATACATTATCATAAGGATATTTGCTGGACCAAAGGAGATGAGCATTTTAAAGTAAAATTTATATTTCACAATGTGGAATTGGATAGCCACGCATAAAAGACAGAAACAAGATCCACACCTTTCACCTCTCACAAAAATCAACTCATGATGAATAACATATTTCAAACTAAGGCATGAAACTATAAGAATTCCAGAAGAAAATGTTGGAAAAACTCCCATAGACATTGGCCTAGGGAAAGAATTTGTGAAGAAGACCTCAAAGGCAATCAGAAAAACAACAAAAGTAAATAAATAGGAGCTGATCAAATTAAAAAGCTTCTTCACAGCCAAGGAAACTATCATGAGAGCAAATAGACAACCTACGGAATGAGAGCAAATAGACAACCTACAGAATGGGAGAAAATTTTTGCATGCTACAAATCTGATAAAGGGCTGATAACTAGAATCTACTTAGAACTCAGGAAAAGTAGCAAGAAAAGATCAAACAACCCTATCAAAAATTGGGCAAAGGACATGAACAGAAACTTTTCAAAAGTAGACAGAATAATGGCCAAAAAACATATGAAAAAATGATCAACATCTCTAATCATCAGGGAAATGCAAATCAAAACCACAATGAGATATCACTTCTCTCCAGTGAGACTGGCCTTTATCAAAAAGTCCCAAAACAATAAATGTTGGCGTGGATGCGGAGAGATAGGAACACTCATACACTGCTGGTGGGACTGCAAACTAGTGCAACCTCTGTGGAAAGCCATACGGAGATACCTTA
>RJWJ010047023.1:0-11134 GCA_004363605.1 Indri indri
AGTCACTCTACTGATTGCTTCCAAAAATAGAAAGGGAAAGATATTTAACCTGATTTTCTCATTGTAGTTTTATTTGGGTTCTTTTTGCCAGCCACTGCATTAGCTCTTTAAATGCTTCATCCTACAACTGTATAAATAAGCACATTAGTACCATTTAATTGATGAGAAAATCAAGTCTCAGAAAGAGAAAAGGTAATTCATGCAAGGCCGTTGGAGAGGAAGTGACAAATGCCGTATGGAATCTTATGGCACCATGGTTGTCTGGCATCAGTCTCTAGAGTTGTTCACGATGTTACAATAGCCTCATTATGGATGACAAAGAAAGGAGAAGAGGAGAGAGGAAAAGAGAGAGAGAGAGACAGAGAGAGAGAGAGAGAGAGAGAACTGGCACCAAACACAAATCAGATACATAAATGAATTTTCAGACTTTGATGAGGAAAAAAATACATCAAAGACAGATTTCTTTGTCTCTGGTTTTTTTTTTTTTTTTTAACATTTTCCCACAAAGAGTCACTGGGAGAAAAAGGGACAACCACTTTTCTTTTGAAAAGATTGTTCACTTATCCTGAGCCTGCTAAGGATAACTGAAGAGTAACCAAATTTTTGTATTTGATGCCCTTATAATTCTTTCCTTTAAACAATTGGCACAGACTGTTAAAGCCCAGGAGTTTTGGTTCTTTCTTTTTCTTTTTTTTTTTTTAATAATGGGTATCTAAGGCTCTTAGAGGAAGGTCTTGGCAAAGGTCACCTTGCAGAATAGTGGCCAGAACCCAATTCTCTGTACCCTCAGTCCTGTGTTCTTTACCCACAGGTTAACTCAGTGATGAAACATTGTTAAACATGATGAATATTTTAAAAACTACTTGGAGTTTCTTAGCTGTAAAGTACTCTGAATGCCAAACGCAATGTATTTTTGTTGGCTATCGCTGCCACATAACAAGGCCATTTGCTCTGTGGGATCTTGGTAATGCGGACAGGCAGGAGCAAACAGAGGTAACGCACAGGTTCCTTTTCCTCACTAATGTGAACAGATGGCATAAAACGGGAAGTGGATTCTGGTTGCAAAGAAACCTGCATCCCTGTCACCCTGCTGAGGGCGGACCATTTCCTTTGAGAAACAGTGCAGGAAGTACCTGGACATTCAGTGGTTAATCCCTGAACAAAGACAGGTTAGGCCTCTCAGGACCTGCTCAAAGTTGTGGGAGGAACATCAGATTGAGAAGCAAATTACTTCTAGTGCTTTCAGGAGCTAAAACTTCAGAGAAGCTGATAAAACCTTCTGTGCCTATGCTAATTGATATACAAAATTTTTGCCAATCTGCAAACATGTTAGATACTTGCATACATTTTCTCATGGTGTTTCCTTTAGTCTGTTCTCTCCTTTCTCTATCAACATTTTTCTTATCCTCAAGCCCTAACAATGTTGTTCTTTTATAACCTTTCACCAGTCTCCCAATAAGTAAGTTCTGTTCCCTCTCTTCACACTAGTGTGTACATATGCATTTGCTATGGCCCTTATTTCAGTATGTGTTACCTGTGATTAGCTGTCAGGGTAGCTACCTCCTCCACTAAATGTTAAAGTTCTTCTGCACAAGATTTATGTTTTTTCTGTTCTTATTTCTTCCAGTAGAATCACACAATTTGTTTTGTATAGAGAAAGTTCCGATTCAAACATTGGTGGAATCAATTATATTGTGAGCACAGACACTGCCTGTGTTCTCCCAGACATGAAGTCTAAAAAATGTGAATGTCCATTTGTGTTTATTTTTTTCTTTTCTTTTTTCCATTTTTTTTTTTATTTCAACACTCTACGGGGGTACAAATGTTTAGGTTACATATACTGCCTTTGCCCCACCCAATCAGAGTTTCAAACGTCTCCATCCCCCAGACGATGTATACTGCATCCATTTGTGAATTATTTGAAGAAACGGCTAGAGAAATCTTTGGAATTTTCCATGTTTTCACAAAGGACGCTGAGGCAGAAGTCTTGGATATGAGACTCAGCTCAGGGATGAGTAATATTAGGCAATCAATTCACTCATCTGTAAATTGGGGATAATTAGTACCTGCCTGATCTATTTCTCAGTATTGTTGTAAAGATTGAATAAGATTACATTTAAAAGCATTGTGCAAACCATATAGCACTATCAACATGTGAGTTTTTTTATTAATGTTGTAATTGCACTCATGTGCTGCATAAGGATGTTTTGGCCAAGAACAGAGCACATATACAAAAGTGGTCGCATAGGATTATAATACTGTATTTTGACTGTACCTTTTCTATGTTTACATACGTTAGAATCACAAGTACTTATCATTGTGTAACAATTCTCTACAGTATTTATTCAATAGAGTTCCATGCTATACAGGTTTGTAGCCTAGGAGCAATAGGTTATATCATACAATCTAAATGTGCGGTAGGCTCTATCATATAGGTTTGTGTAAGTACACTCTGTGATGTTTGCACAATGATGAAATCACCTAAGGATGCGTTTCTCAGAAACTATCCTCATCATTAAGTGATGCACGACTATGTTACTGCATCGTAACTATATAAAATCAGTAGTCCAAATAGCTATAATTTTTAGCTTGTTGATTTTTTTTTTTAGTGGAAATGGTAAATGAGAGATACTTTCATTTTTTAAAAATGGCCACTTTCTCATAGTCTCCCTGGAAATTTTCTAATGGGACAAGTACTCAAGTCTGAAATCTCTAGGATGCTACCAGAGGTAGAAAAAATATATATTGGGTAATACAGGTGACCTGCTGGCCACCTAGAAATAGCAACAGATAAGGATGGAACTGAGAGGTAGCAGAATTTTTCTCTTATGTTTATAAGAATCTTGACTTCTCACAGCAATCTGAAACCTTCTGACGTACCTGTTGAAGGGCTCAACTTCACAAAAGCCTCTGACATTGTTTGAGTGACTATACCCTATTTGAACTTTTCCTCTCTGATTGTGATCTTGAGCAACTCATTTTTTCAATAGGAATCTGATTTTTCATCTGTAAAATGGGAGTACATACAAATAAAGGCAGTAGCTACCATTTACTGGATACCTGCGGGGTGTTCTAATTCTGGAATGGTTACTCTGTGTTTTATTAACAGCCAAGGATACACAGGCTTAAGAAGCTTAAATAACTTCTTTTGCCTTCCTGGCCCCTTTCCTTCATAAAAAAATATTGAAAACTATATTTTAAGACTGCATTGGCATAAAGACAGATAACATCCAGGCTGTGAATCATTGAGAAAGGGTGGGGGCTTGGATTTGGGCAAAGGTTCATTGGATTCCAAGCCTGCAGTTTTTAACTACAAAGCATTACACAAATGTCAGTTGCCGTTGCTATTGGTGATACATTAAGACTGCTTGGGTTTTTAAAAGAGAAAAGTTCATCTACTCGGTCTGCAGAGAAAAAAGCAAGGAGACATTCCTGATCAGTGTCAAAAAAGAAGAATTCATGAAGACTAACCATGTGCCCATGTAGGAGCCAGGGAAGATAAAAATTCACTCCCCGCTATCTGCCATGGCATTCATGAGGATATTGTGAAAAAGCAAGAAAAGTAAGCATAAAACACGGGTTAGCCAGGCAGCATATTCTTGAAAATACAGTTTTCAATACTTTTTTATGGAGGAAAGGGGCCAGGAAGGCACAAGACCCATTTTATTCTTCACAAATCTATTCCAATATATTGTTCGGTGTTCCAATACTCCTCTCTGATGTCCATCCACTCTCCACCAAACACATACTTCCTCTTCTCCCTTTCATCCTGCAAGGAAGTAGGGTTGGTGTGGAGGCAGGCCTGCACAGGCCTTTTGTGTAGCCTAGGTAATTTTCCACGGTGGGCCCCTTCTCCCCCCCAAAATACTTTAACATATATTATGGCCACATTGATATAAAGACAGATATGATCAAGGCTAAATTCATTATTATTCATTTGGTATTATTACATTTATTTTTCCTTCTTGTTTAAAAAGAAATGAAAATCAAAACATTTTTGTGGGCTCCTAAAAATATCGTGGGCCCTAGATGCTGCGCTTCCTGTGCCTAATGGAAACGTTGACCCTGGGTGAGGAGCTCAGAAAACAAAATGTCACAGGATATGAATCCATTTTCAGAAATTTTAAATGGGTGACCTTGAGTAAATGTAAAAACTCACTGCCCTCCCCCCATTTCTTTTACTGCAAACTAGAGAATAATAATGCCCAACTTTACAAGATTATAAATAATGGAGAACAGATTCTGAAACACATTATAGGTTCACACTAATTACTGAATCCGAGCACGATAGGTTCTTCTGATTGACTAGGTCTGGGTCATATACCTGGTCTGGTGGCCAGAAGAGTGGAAATTAAGTGATTGTGCTCCCAGAATCACACGGGACAGGACAAAGGAAAGGCCATTTCTCTAAAGGGTAGAGGTGGGGGGTATTTCCTAGTCAGACAAAAAACAAACAAACCAAAACCAATACCCATTAAAATTATTATCACCATTGTGTGATTAAAACTGAAAACAGAAAGATAAATTGACTTCCTACCTCCTCCCAAGGCAACCAACTAGAAATTTCACTGTAGATTCATATATAATCATCTGGATAAAATTATTCAACTGGTCACCAGTTCTTCTAATTATACTAGTCTTTTCCACATGGATATAAGGACAGACATTTGACAAATGCCTTGCTCAAGTGCAGACACATCTTATCTACTAACTGTCTCTGGTCTAGTAAATAGAGGAGAAAATGAGGCTAGTTTAATACAGAGGCAGCTCCAAAAATCCTATATGGAAGGTAGCAATTAATGTGGAAGGGCTGGGTACTAGAGTCTTCTCCTACAGCTGTTTGCAGGGTGGGCATCCTGTATTTATTCATATAAATAACTGGAGAAAGTTGATGATGATTATGAGAAATCTAATCTTACAGCCGACAGCCATGAGTCAACAGCCATAGCCGACCCCAGCACCAGGTAATGAAAGATTAGGTAAGTCACCTCAGCTCTCTCATGGACCTCCCAATCTTTGTATTAACATAATGTTCTAGAATTGTGTTTAGGGTGCTTTTCAAAACCACTAGTGTCTATTTTGTCAAACTTAACTTATTTCTATGTTTTGAAAATAAAAAGGACATTTGTTTGTCTCTAATTGTACAGGCTCTCTCGAGATCGTCTGTTACATTTTTCCTGATTCACAAAGATCACGGTGAATAGTTCAGGGATGATAGAGTCATGTATGAATAATTTCCTCCTTCACAAAGTTTTTTTTTGGGGGGTGGTGTTGTTTATGTTTGGGTGGGGAAGAGGAAATAAGTGGATTTGGATTTACAATACCTGGCCCTAATTGAGGCTTCTATCTTCACTGGGTCGTTTTGAGCAGCTATTAACTTCTCAGAGTTTGGCCATCTGCAAGATGGCTTAATACTAACTGACTTGCCTATCTACAGGATTTCTGTGAGCCCTAAATGAAATTTTGTTTATGAATGCACTTTAAAGCCAGCAGAGTGGTATATTTCATAGAAAGTAGGAAGCTATAATTATTGCTATTATCACTATATATCTTCTGTCTCCATAGCATCAAACATCTGGCTACTAACAGATTTCTATTATCTTCTGTTCAACAACCTCACAGCCCAAACAACCCACTGACACTATTTGTACTTCCTGGAGAAGCATTTCAATGATTTCATTGAATGATCTTTATTTACATTTGGCTGCTACTACCCTGGTCAGAAGTTGACTGTTATTTATCCTTAAGATGCAATTTTCTTTCTTTCTTCTTCTTATAAATCTATGTTCTGTGAATGGATCTTTCAAATCAAAGAATTGTTTTATTTTGCACATCCCCCTACAGAATAGCTGCCAGTATTAAGTGCAGTAATGGATTTCCGTCATCCGAAAGAATGGCGTTTCTGGGATGGATATCCAGTCATGAGGAGAAGGTGGGAGTAGAATAAGGGAAGGAAGCTTTTCAGATCAGTAAAGTTCCATTGTCTATTTTCCCCTTTCATTGGTATATCAGAAAAGAAGGCAAGCTAAGGTCCCATAAAATTAAAGGGATACAAGCAGGAAGAAGAAGTACCAAATTGAGCTTTTGTTGGAAATTGTTGAGGAGGAGGGAAAATCGCCTTTCAAAGTTTCAAATGATTTTATAAAATTCCCTTAAAACATTTTCACTGACTTTCTTTTCTTCCCTCCTTTTTCAAATGTAAATCATATTTTGGAGTTATTTTTAGATATTATTCTGAGAAATCATCCACTATAAGTTTATTCAGTGAGAGAACTTGAAGGAAAAACAGACAAATGAGAAGATATTTTTAGATGGATCAAATTTGTTAGTCATAAATGAAATCATGCAAATGAAAGCACTGTATAAACTATAGCCTTTTATAAGTGCAAAAGTTTATCAGTCAAGTATTGGTTTGTTGATGCTTTTATATGTGTGATAAATGAAATAGCAAATGTAAAGTAGTATAGTAAAGTAATATAGTATACATATTGACGCATAGTAAATAAACTTCAAGTAAATAAATATTAAATGTCTTCCCCTTTTGATGACAAGATAGCTTCACTTGAGTCTCATCTGTAGAACAAACATATATTGGAGGAAAAAATGTCTATATGCCATTACCAGCCTTTTTTATTGAATATATTTTACATCAAAGTCGCAATGATTGATTGTGTATCCTGGATGTTGTCGACCTTTTGAAATGGGCTTGTAAACTTTTTAATCTCATTTGTGTGGCAAGAGGCATTGAAGTTCTTTAAAATTCTTATTTTTCCTTTGACTCAATAATTTTACTTCTGGGAATATATCATGAGGCCATAATCCTAGATTCAGATTAAGTTTGATGTACTAAAATGTTTACCACAACCTTATTCATAACAATGAAAATGTGTAATAAATTTCATACATAACAAGAGAGGCATAAGTAACTCAAGCTGAATGCCTGTGGTGACTATGTTGGCTCATGTATCCGGTACCCGGGCATCACTAGCCCCTGGCACAATGCTTGTGGACACCCAATATGTATTTGTGAAATTGAATCATTTTACAATATAATGAATTTTGAAATTATGCTAAGGAAATTAGCCAGGAACAGAAGGATAAATAGTGCACCATTCTGCTTACATAAGATACCTAAAATAGTCAAATTCATAAAAGCAAAGAGTAGAATGGTGGTTTCCAGGGGCTGGGGGAATGGGGAGTTGCTCAATGGATATAAAGTTTCATTTATGCAAGATAAGTTCTAGAGATCTGCTGTGCATCATAGTGTCTATAGTTAACGATACTGTATTGTACACTGAAAAATTTTTTGAGAGAGCAGATCTCAAGTTAAGTGTTTTCACCACACTCACTCAAAAAAGGGAGGTGGAGGAAACTTTTGGAGGTGATGGATGTGTTTATTACTTCAATTGTGGTGATGGTTTCACAGGCGTGTGCCTATGTTCAAACTCATCAAATTATATACATTAAATATGTCCAGTGTTACGTTTATCAGTTGCACTTAAATAAAGCTGTTAAAATAGAAATAAAACATGTTTCTAAGAATGGTAGAAAAATAAAAATTACTAATAATTTGTATTAGTTTCATTTAAATGTATAAAGACACAATACAAAATAAAACGTACTATAAGATAGCATTATATTCTATTATACAATATGATTTTATCATATGTAAGATCAAAAGGGAAGAACCCAAATGTTTATGATTTTTCTCTGCCTGTTTTTCTGTATCTTCCAAATTTCTTAAAAACAATTAGCATTTATTACTTCTATGATAAAAAATGAAACACAAGTTATGTAAAACTACTTTTGGTTTTTCTATTGATACATAATATTTATAGGTATTTATGGGGTTCATGTGATACTTTGTTACCTGCATATAATGTGTAATGATCAATTCGAGGTATTTAGAATATTCATCGCCTCAAGCATTTATCATTTCTGTATGTTGGGAACGTTTCAAATCCTCTCTTCTAGCTATTTTGAAATATCAGCTCATGACATCCCCTTTAAAATTAGGGTGTAATGGGGTGAGGCAGGTAGGAAGCCTGTTGGTGGCAGCTTTCTTGTCTCTCCAGTCTTGTTTCCCACTGGACTGTAAATTCGAGTGCAGAAAGATGAAATCTATACTGTATCTTTGTACAACAATGGCCCATCATGATAGTTGGTTTACAATAGGTTCTCAATAAACATTTCTTGCATTAATTAATGCATAAATGCTCCTGACACCGACATGAATTATCAATTCTTGCTAGGAAAATAATATTAACAATAATCTCATACATAAAATAAAAGGAAAAAAAACTAGAAAAAATTATGTCCATTTCATTATTTTAAAGTTTTAATCAAAAGCTTAATTTGTTTTTAAAAAATGTCTTTGCTTTCTTTCATTACACAAAAATTATTGTAAGAAGTATAAAAATGTGTAACAGGTTAGCTAATATTTCTCTCTCCAATTCTACTTACTGAAGTAACCAAAAGTAAACCTGTGCTATGTGTCTTTCTTCATGTTTCTCTTTGATCTTACTGACCTTTGCAAGCATTTGTACACATTTAACAGTATTGTTTGTTAAATTTTTAGAACTTTTTTTTTATTTTGAAATAATTATAGATGCACAGAAGTCTAATCACAAGAATAGCACAGAGAGATCCATTGTACACATCACCTGAATTATAGCATTTCTCGGAATTATAGCATTTTATGTAACTCTAATAACAAAGTCATGCAATTCACAAATCTTATTCGGTTTTCACCAGTTTTACATGTACACATAAGCATGAGTGTGTATATGTGTCTAGTTCTATGAAATTTTATTCCATGCACAGATTTATGTAATTATTTAGGTTGGTGCAAAAGTAATTGCAGTTTTAGCATTGTTGGAATTCCCGGTTTGATATTGGAATACATTCTTAAATAAATGTGGTTATGTTATATATCATTTTAATGCACATTTCTTGCTTTATGTTTTTGTGCTAATGACTTATTACTTGCTCTTTATTTTATATGTATATTAGACTGTGGAAATGATGTTAGACAAAAAGCAAATTGGAGCGGTTTTCTTATTCTAGTTCAAAATGGGTCATAAAGCAGGGGAGACAACTGGCAACATCAACAACACATTTGGCCCAGGAACTGCTAATGAACGTACAGTGCAGTGGGTGGTTCAAGAAGTTTTGAAAAGGAGACGAGAAACTTGAAGGTGAGGAGTGCAGTGGCGGGTCATCAGAAGTTGACGACTACCAACTGAGAGCAATCATTGAAGCCGACCCTCTTACAACTACACAAGAAGTTGCTGAACAACTCAGTGTCGACCATTCTACAGTCATTCTGCATTTGAAGCAAATTAGAAAAGTGAAAAAGCTCGATAAGTGGGTGTGGCTCATGAGCTGACCAAAAATCATCGTTTGAAATGTCCTCTTCTCTTCTTGTACACAGCAAAAAGTGGATTTTATATGACAACCAGTGGTGACCAGTTCAGTGGTTGGATGAAGAGGAAGCTCCAAAGAACTCCCCAAAGCCAAACTTGTACCCAAAAAGGGTCATGGTCACTGCTTGGTGATCTGCTGCCAGTCTGATCCACTCCAGCTTTCTGAATCCTGGTGAAACTATTACATCTGAGAAGTATTCTCAGCAAGTCAATGAGATGCATTGAAAACTGCAACACCTGCAGCCTGCATTTGTCAACAGAAAGGGCCCAATGCTTCTCCACAACATCCAACCGCCCGCAGGTCACACAACCAACGCTTCAAAAGTTGAACGACTTGGGCTACGAAGTTTTGCCTCATCTGCCATATTCACCTGACCTCTCGCCAATCAGCTACCATTTCTTCAAGCATCTCAACAACTTTTTGCAGGGAAAATGCTTCCACAACCAGCAGGATGCAGAAAATGCTTTTCAAGAATTCATCGAATACCAAAGCACAGATTTTTATGCTACAGGAATAAACAAACTTATTTCTCATTGGCAATAATGTGTTGATTGTAATGGTTCCTATTTTGATTAATAAAGATATGTTTGAGCCTAGTTATAATGATTTAAAATTCGTGGTCCAAAACCGCAATTACTTTTGCACCAACCTAATACACCCACAATTGAGTTATAGAACTTTTCCATCACCGCTACTTTCTTTCATGCTACCCTTTTATAGTTACACCCATCCCCTTCTCCCTCCTCTCTTCCTGTCTCTAACCCTGCCAACCATAAATATGTTACCCATCTCTAAAATCTTGTCATTTTGAGAATATTATATAAATAGAATCATAAAATATGTAGGTTTATAACTTTTTAACAAATACATAATTGTATTATTTATATCATACTGCATTTCTGCATATTTCCCCACTTAAAAATAAACCATAGGCAGCCCTACAGGTCAATAATATGTAACCCTCCAATTTTTATATGTATGCAATTATATGTATAATTTATATTATAGAATTATATCACGCAGCTGTTTTTTAAGTTTGGCTTTCTGTTTGCTCCTCTTCTCTTCATTTCCTTCCAACCAACTCATCACCAGTGTGCCCCGCACCCAACCGAGTAACCATGGCAACATTTTGATGTGCATTATGTATTTTTGCCATATTCAACATGTATATATGCACAAATATATATCATGAAGAATATGTGCGATTATATATATGCATATATGTATATATAGAAAGAATGCAGAGATGAACAGTAATGTGGATGATGTAATTCTATTTGTTAAAAACGAATACTATATTTTTAACATCTTTCTTTTTTCAGCAAAACCACTCAGAGTATCCTCCAAGTCAGTTGTTATAGTTATAATTCATATTTTAATTTCTTGACAATATTCTATGGTTTGGACTTATTCTACAGTGACGTTCAACTCCTCTAATAATGAATGGAATTTGCCTTGTTGCTAGATTTTGACACTTTCGACAATGTTGTAAGAAGCATCCTTGTGCGAGCCTGTGAGTGTGTGTGTATGTATGTATGTATGTATGTAACTACATATACACTCCCTTTATGTATATACATACACATCTATGAACATATACACATGTATATATACATATAAATATACATATATGTATAGGTGGTGGGGAGGGGGAAGAGAGAGAGAACGTTAGTTTCCTATTGCCACTGTAAAAATTTATCACAAATTT
>RJWJ010047024.1:0-11141 GCA_004363605.1 Indri indri
CAGTGCCCATGCCTGGTCTGTGAGAAGCAGAGTGGGGATTTGAACCCAGTACCGGCTGCCCACAGAGCCCTGTCCTTCAGAGCAGCCATGGACAGGCCAGTCAGCAGCACAGACAGAACCAGCCTGCAGGACTCTCCCTCCACGGAGTTCACATGTTCTGGCGCTTTCTTGGTGTCTGGTCAGACATAGACTTCAGCCACACAACCATGCCAGGCATCAGGACAGGCCCTCCCAAGGAGCTGGACTCAGCCAGGCCCTCGTGACTCTGAGCCCTTGGTGGGTCTCTGGCTTCTGTCCCATGTGTTCCCCTGTGGCATGGGGACAGTGGCTTCTATCCTGGGGAGTGCAGGGAATGGGGGAGATGGCAAGTGAGGCATGCCTGGTGCACATGAGCGAGATCTTGAAAAACCCTCTGGTCGGGGCTCAGGATCTGGAGTGCCACTGGGAGCTCCAGGACTTTTCCAGGCACCCCATGCTCCATTTCCTGTTCTCTCTATACCCCTAGGTCCTGCCTAGGTCAGTGTCCTATTCTGTGCTCAGCAGGAGAGAGAAAAGGGGTCTCAGCCCCAGGCTTCGACTTTTGCGCCATGCTGTGTTGGGGACACAGGGCCTGCAGTGGGGAGCCATACAGGGCAGACTGGGTCCCTGGCCTCCATCCCAGTGGCTGGGGACAGTGCTGTGGCTGCCCTTTGCGGCCTGTGAGATTCACATGGGAGCAGGCAAAGGTATCTCTGAAGGTGCAGGACCCTTCATGGCTCCTGCCTGCGTCGGTGTCTTCCCTTTACAGAGGCCCCTAGGATGGATAAGCATGGGGCCGCTGAGCCTTGGCCTCATGGGACAAGGACCTGGCTTCCTCACCCCGCACTAGAGAGGGGAGGGGGGTTCCCAGGGCCGAGCAGCCCAGAGTGAGACCTGCAGGGCCTGAGGCCAGCTCCTGGGCCCTCCTCCCAGCTCTGTCTGGCCTGCGATCTGGGCGGCCGCAGATTTCCTTCTCTGTAAAACAGGACCAAGTCTCTCCTCGAGGGGGTGGGGGAGACTACGAGATAAAAGCAGATAGTAAGGGCATTCTCAGGGGTCTCCCAGCTTACCCAGAGCACATCCCTTCTCCTCTGGGCTGAATCTCAGAAAGTTCTGCCGCTGCTTCCCTGGGCTGCTGAGAACGGAGGGAAGCAAGGAAGGAGATTGAGCACGAATGCCCCAAATTCAGTAGAGACTGCTTTCGGCCATCCGACACCTGGAGCTGGGGATCCACGGGCACGTGTGCCGAGCACAGCCCTGTGCCACTCAGCACTGCACCAGGTGTGCCAAGTGCCCACCCCCATTTTAGAGATGAGGAAACTGAAGCAAGTGGTGGTGTAGGCAGCTCCCCAAGGTCATAGAGCTAGGATGCAGCCAAGGTGCGCTTCAAAGCCCAGGTGTCTGATCTGCAGCACTCAGCTTGTGCGCTTGTGCGTGTGGTTCAGGGCCGTATGTGTGGGCGGCACTCCAGGCTCCTCTGGGGAGGGCAGGTTGGAGAGATCACCAGCCCAGCGTGCAACCAGGCAGGTCCCTTTTGGCTCTGGGTCTCAGAGCCCCTGCTGGTGCAGTGGGGTGGGATGGAGAGGGGTGAGCTGAGGGCTCTGCAAGGCACCATGCAGCTCCTCATTCCCGGGCTGGGAATGGTTGAAACCGCAGCATGAAGGCTCTAGGGCAGACCATAGGCAGAGGTCAGAAGAGCGGGGCTTTTCTCCTGAAGTACTGGGGTAGGGGCTAGGTCCCAGTTACTTAGGGAGGGCTGATGCCTCTTACAGCCTGGGTTCAGGAGGAGGCCACTCTCAGCTCCTGCAACTGCAGTTTCAACTTCAAACTATTGGCTCATCTCTTCAAGAGGCCTGGAGCCCCTCTGCCACTAGGCAGGCCCAGGGCCTGTGAACTCAGCCCCAGAGAGGCCCTCCCTGGGCACTTTCTGCAAGCCGAACCCCAGCAGGCAAGGAGAGGGCAGGCTCAGCTGCAGGCCGGGTCTGTGAAGGATGGACACTCTTAAGTTTCTGGACAAGAGGCCTGCCTTGAAGGGTGGGGAAATTTGGCTCAGTAGCAGGAGGAGGAGGAGGAGGAGCGGTTTGCCGAGCAGTTCAATCGCTGGTGCACCAAGAACGTGACAAGTCCTGTGCTTAAATGCAAACGGGGGCAGTCTAGACAGCAGGGGCCTGGGTCGGGTAGCAGGGAAGTCTCCAGCCGCCTCCCTGCGGGGAAGGCTGTGCCAGTCCCAGGAGATGAGCGGCAGGCCCTGGGGGACAGGGCTCCGGGGAGGCGGATGTGGGGGATGGTGCGGCCCCAAGGTCACCAGCTCCAGCCAGCGCCCGTGGCTGTGGGGCCGAGAGCTCAGAAGCGCTCCGAGCCGCCCCGCGCCCGCGGCCACACCCGCTCTCACCCGCCCGCTCCACGAGCGCCCGCGGGGGGCCGGAGAGCCGGGGCGGTGGGGACGCGGGCGCCCGGGCCCCGGGCCAGCCGCTCCGCCCCCTCCCCGCGCCCCCGCCCCGCGCTCCCGCGGGCGGCTCCCGGCTCGGCTCGGGCTCCCGGCTCGGCTCGCGGCGGCGGCGGGCGCGGAGCGCGGCATGGGCGCCGGGGCCCCGGGGCCTGGTGGCGGCGGGCGGGCGGGCGCGCGGCTGCGGGCGCAGGTGCGGGGGGTGGGGAGGCCGGGGCGCGGAGCCGCGCTGGGGGGCCCGGGCGCCCGCGTCCCCGCCGCCGCTGACGCTGCCGCCTGTCTCCTCCCGTGTCCCGCCCGCCCCCAGACCCTCCTCCTCCGCCCCCCCGCAGCTCGGGCCCTGGTCGTGGCGTGGCTGCCGCACGGTGCCCCTCGACGCCCTCCGGACGCGCTGCCTCTGTGACCGGCTCTCCACCTTCGCCATCTTAGCCCAGCTCAGCGCCGACGCGGTGAGACCCCGCTGCTGGGACGGCGGGAGGGGTGCCGGGGGGCGGGGGGCGGCGGGAGGGCCCCGCGGGGCGGCCGGCGGGTGGGCAGCCGCCGGCCCCTTCCCTGTCCCAGAGGGGTCGCAGCGCCCAGCAGCCACCGGTGGCCTGGCCAGCCGGCCGTGCACCTCTGAGGAGGGTGGTGGGAGCCGAGTGGGTGGCTGTGTGGACTTGGGAACCGGCCCGGGAGGAGCCTGGACCCCTGAGAAGTGGCTGATGGGTGGGCGCCATCTCCGCTCTCCTTGGAGGCCTGGGACCTTGGAGAGAGCTGGGTCCTCAGGGAGAGAGACAGGTTGGGTCCTGAGCCCTGGGGCTGGGGAGGGCATCGCCTGGTAGAGGGACATGCACTTGGTGGGTCCTGGCCTACCAGGGGCAAGGAGGCAGCAGGAGCTGCCACCTTCCTCGAGCTTTTCCCACCTACTCCACGCAGAGCCTGGCCTGCGGAGGAGGTGTCCCGCAGCAGGGGTCCTGGCCCAGGTCCACAGCCCTCCCCAGACAGGCCTCGTCTCTGGGCCTCCTTTTTGTTGCTGGGATTCTTGTGGGGGCTGCCGGTTTCTATGGTGACAGCCAGCCTTCAGGCTGGGGCCCTGGGTGCTGGGCCCTGCCCACTGCGACTGGTGGGCTCTCTTGCCCTAGAACCAGTGGGCCTGTACCCCCCTGGCCCCAGGCAGGCCAGGTCCCTGGGCCACTGAGCCCCTCACCCTAGACCTCATGTGGAAGAAACTTGGGCAGCGAGTATGCAGGGCCCACTGGGGAGGGGGACTTGGCCTTCCTGAGTGTTTGGGGGTGGTGTAGCTTGTCCCCCAGGTTCTGTGCAGAAGACAGCTCCAGGCCTCTCTGAGAAGATTCCAGCCACCCCTCTTTGTTCTCTGGAAAGTGGGGAGGGCAGGTGACATTGTTAGCTTGGGTCTCCCACAGTGTCACAGCCAGATGGGACCCTACAGGCTATTGCCACTAAACTCCAGTGACAGGCAGGGACACTGAAGCCGGGAGGAGGTCTTGCTCAAGGTCTTGGGGCACATCTTGGCTGGCCCTGACTCTGCTGCACCCCCTTAGGCTGTCCCCTCAGGCTAGACTGTGGATGTTGCTGGCCCTGCGGCTGCAGCCAAAGCCATCCTGGAGGCTCCCTGAAGGAGGTGGCTTTCTGTGTAGGTGGTCATCGATGTTAAAGCAGCAGACTCTCATTGCACGGCCTTCCTGGGGCCCAGCCTCGGGCTCTGGGTAGCTGCTCTTCCTTAGGGTGTGGGAGGAGCACCTAGGGCAGGAGAGGACTGCGTGGGATGTATTCCGCCTCCTCCTCTTCTCCCAGCTTGGTGTCTGCTCGTGGGAGGTCATTGTGGGAATCCGGAAACACAGGGTTGTGTCTTACACACTGTGACCCTGGCCCAGCCTCAAGTCCTTCTGAGCCTCAGTTTCCTCACCTGTAAAATAGAGGGGACCCTGTACTACCCAGGGGTGGCTGTGATGAGTGAACCAGATGACATGGGGAGAGCTCCTGGAATGGAGCAGTCCTTGGTCACCAGGGCTGCGCTCTGGAGTGGCCTGGCTTGGACAGCGTGTTCAGAGAGGGGCTGTTGGTTGAGCGGCTGGTGCTAGGGAAACTCCAGGAAGCCTTTCCAGGAAGGCTGACCTGCGCCCAGCGTCACGGGGAGATCGGGGCCACTGCCCTGTGGGGCAGGGAGGCAGACAGGCAGAGTCCCGGCTTTGCCGGGGGCTCCTGGCATCGGCCCAACCCACCCACGTCAGTTCACAAAGGCGGATGCTGCCGGGTGCTGTCCCAGATGTGGCAGCCGGGGCTGGGGCACAGTAGCTGGCAGCCTGGCCTCACAGAGCCCCAGTGTCCTCACCTGTGGGATGGGCGAGTGGCCGGCTCTGCCTGGTTCTGTGGGTCCCTCAAGGGTAGACTGAGTCTGGCTCGGTTTGGACTCCAGCTGCCGGCCCAGGCGTGAGCTCGTCGAGCTCAGGAAGGAGGCGGGGTGGGCACAGCCTCCCGCAGGGGCTGCGTCAGAGCTCCCCGGGGTCTCCCTCTCCTTTCCCACACCACCTCCCTGTCCCCGGCAGCTCTGGCCCTGCTGAGGGCTGACCCCCTGGAGGCTGAGCACAGAGGGACCGAGGGGAGGGGAGACTGCCCTTGTGGTGCAGCCCGTCACTGACTTGTTCCTCATCCCCTGTGTGGACTCTCTGAGTGCCTGGGGCCCACCCTTACGGGGCGCCAGGTCTGATGCTAGGGCAGAGTTGTGCACAGACAGGCCTGGGCTGAAGCAAGGCTGGGGCTTGGGCTCTGGGAGCTCAGCAAGAGCCTCCTTCCCACCTGGGCATGGTTTGGGGAGCAGTGCACCAGGAGGTTTGGAGTGGGTCCTGAGGGGTGTGTAGGAGTTCACCAGCTGAGCTCTGCGGGGAGGATTGCAGCCATCCCAGGGAGGGCGAGAAAGGCAGGATGCTGCCCTGCCGTGGGAGTGGGAGATGGGCATGGGGCTCAGTGGGCAGGGGAGGCAGAGAGATAGGCACCATCGGCAAGGCCTGGGGCCAGTAGGGGGGCTTGAGCGTCCTCCTGAGGGCAGTGGGGAGGGCAGGAGGGGAGAGAGGATGGCATTGGGTCTGGGTGCCAGAGGGATACCAGCAGGAGTGAGGGTAGAACAGCGCAGCCAGCAGGCAGGGAGGTGAGCTGGGCTGGCGCGGGCCTGGCTGGGCTTGGATGGCACCTTGGGCATGGGCACTTGGGTCTGAGTGGGCAGAGGCTGTGGGCATCCCAGGGACAGAGTGGCCTCAAGGGACTGCTGTCCAGAACAAAGGCATGAGGCGGTGGTCGAGATGGGGTGCGGTGGGCACACCGCAGCGGCAGGGCTGTGGAGCGAGGGGCTTAAGACAGTCCCCTCCAGAGCTGGGCTTGGAGCCAGAGTGTCAGTGCAGATGCTGGCTGTGCCGCTGTGGGCTGCGGCTGCCGGAAGGCTGAGTAACCACTCTGAGTCACACCTGTGAGCGGGACGGTGCCACCTGTCCCGGAGCGTAGTGGGGATTGAGCTAGGTGAGGTATTTATGGCGCTTGCACAGTGGCGTGTAGTAAACAGTCTGTATAGGGCAGTTGTCGTTGGCATTACTCCTGTCATGTGCCTCAGACTGTGTTAGTGGGTTGTGACCAGGGTCAGAGTTCATTTGAAATCAGGGTCAGGGCTCAGCATGGCCCTGGGGTCAGGGTTCAGTGTATGACCAGGGTCAGGGCTCAGGGTGTGACTGAGATCAAGACTCAGCGTGTGACTTGGGTCAGGGTTCATTGTATGACTGGGTTCAGGGCTTAGTCTAGACTGGAGTCAGGAACTCATTGTGTGGATGTTTGGGGGCCGTAGATGGTGTTGGAGCAACGACAGGATGAGGGTGGCAGGCACTATAGGATGGAAATTAGTCTTTTGGGGGCACAAGGTGCATAGCAGGCTGGGGAGACTGGCAGTTGGGTAGAAACCGGCAATAACCGTGTAAACAACCAGGAAAAGTGTGGAGGGCGCCAGTGCCCTAAGGGGGCCAAGAGGAGGCGCTGGCAGAGAGCGAGCTGGGTCACACTGAGATCAGGGGCCTCTGTGGGTGGCGATGTCCACGGTGGGAGAGGGGCCAGACCCATGAAGGTCAGGGAAGAGGATGGCAGAGGGATCGGCATGTGCAAGGGCCCTGGGGTGGCCCTGAGCCTGGCGCGGGAGCTGGTCTCTGCAGGAGGCCGGCCTGGCTCTGCCTCCTCTCTGTGTGAGCTGGGGCCAGTCTCTTGCCCTCCTGAGGAGTCCTGGAGTTCTCTGACACCCCTGCCTGCCCAGGCTGTCCCTTGTGCCCTCCCTGCATCACCCGGAACCTGCGGAGCTGGGGCAGTCAGGGGTGAGTGATGAGCCAGGCGGGAGGAGGAGGGAGCAGGCAGGCAGGTGGGAGGGCCGGCGGGCGCTGGCTGCCAGGCCTAATGAGGGCAGACGGAAGCAGATGGCCACGGAGATCTGGGCTGGAGCCAGCCATGGAGCAGGCGCGAGCCACTTACTCAGCCACCCATGACCTTCGTGGATGGCCGGCCGTGGGCCAGCCCAGTGTCTTGGAAACATTTGCTGGGGTCACCCTGCCCCCTACCTGTGCTTATCTGACTGGCATCCTCCTAGCCCTGGGCCTCAGGTTCTGCGTTGGTAAAGTCTCTGGGTGATGGACCTCTGGTCCCAGGGGCCACTATTTTGAGGCCTGAGCGCCAGGCTGTGACATGCAGAAAGGTGCCTGAGCAGAGTTCCCTGTGGGGGACTGCTGAGGTAGGCGACGCCACCTGGCTCGCAGTCTGGGTCTCCTACAGAGCTGAGAGGCCTGGAGTAATCAGAGGAGCCTGCCTGGAAGTGGCGGCTTTCGAGAGCCTGGTGGGGGCGGCAGTGCTTCTGCATACAGAGGAGTCTGGCCTCGTTCCAGGGAGGCACAGCTGGAGCAAAGGGCCCAGTATGTGGGAGGAGCCAGCCTGGCACCACGGCCCAGGGCGAGGGCCAAGTGTGGGGGTATCAGGTGTGTGTCTGTGCTCATCGGGTGTGCGGCCTGCGTCACCCCGAGGAGGAGCCCAAGGGCTACCTCAGGCCTCACCTTGGCCTGGAGGGGAGAGGGGCAGGGGGCAGAGCACCCAGAAACTGGGGGCGGGAGGTCCAAGCTGGAGGCAGGGGAATGGCCGGTGGGAGAGAGGCCCTCACACAACAGGGACGGAGCCCCCACCTGGAGCTCCGCAGGCACACTCTGATTTGGGTCGGGCAGCCACCCTCGGGGCCTCACACATGAGCGGTCAGCAGGCCGCTGGGCCCTGTGGGGGAGGAGCAGGGGTGCTGAGAGCCTGGGGGAGGCAAGGTGTACCCACGAAGGTGGAAGGACTATGAGCGGACCCCAAGTGTTGGGGGAGGCAGCAGCAAGGGCCCCCCACGGAACTGGGCGGGATGGGTGGGGCTCACGGACACGGAGGGCACTCAGCTGCAGGGACAGGCATGGGACCTGGGCTGCAACGGTAACACCAAAAGGGCCTGGGAGCCCGGGCTGGCTGCCTGGAGGAGGTGGTGCTTCCAGCTCGAGAAGGGCAGTGCAGAGTGTGTGGGTGGAGAGCAGGAGCAGCATGGTTGAGGGAGAGGGTGGGCTGGGGCAGGCCCTGGGGTTCATGGGTTTTGGGCCCCAAGGAGGGAAGGGCTGCCAGGGAAAGGCTGTCAGGCTTCAGGAGCCCATGGGGTGGGAGAGTGTCACCTCTGCAGCATGCCAGGGTCAGCGGGGTCTGAGAGCTGCTCTGTAGGCGGCAGACCGGGGGCAGGGTGCGGAGCCCCTAGGAAACCCTGCTCCCCTGGACCCTGTCTTCCTGCCCGTCTCACCTCCTCACCGCAGAGCTGCAGGGCCTCAGGCCAGGAGAGGGTTGTAGAGCTGTTCCTCTTTAATCCCCCGAGCTGTCTCTGAGCTCTGCACTCGGCCAGGCCTTCCTTCTGTCCACCCTCCGGGCGGTGTGCCCTAGGCCTGGGGGTGCAGCGAGGCTCACGACTCGGACCACGGGCGGCGCAGTTGCGCGGGTGAACATGTCCGTGCAGAAGGTGGGCCGCCTGGCGTGCTCAGGCTGCACTGGGCTTGCAAGAGGGAGCGGCGTGGTCTGTCGCTGGCCCAGGGCCCTCTGAGGAGGGTGCAAGCTGGGATTGGAGTGGCCAGAGGCACAGACACGGGAAGATGGGGACATGTATTCCAGGCAGGGAACTGCTGGTGCAGAGCCCTGAGGTGGGGCCCGGGTGGTCTTGGCAGGTGAGGCAGAGCTGGCAGGTGGGCAGGGCCAGCCCAGGGGCCTTCGTAGAGCCAGGTGGGACTTGCGGACAAAGCCCGGGGCAGGGAGTAGGGAGGGTCTGAGCAAGGCAGAGAGGTGGCTCTGGTGGCATTTCATAAAACGCTCTGGGGATCCGGAGGGGCAGGCTCGGAGGCTGGGTCCCAAGGGCCGTGGGGGACGGTAAGACACACAGCCCCTGCCCCAGCAGAGGCATGGCAGGAGCGGGTAGGACTTTGGTGCAGGGGTGTTGGGGTGACATGTGGGGCTGTGGGGGGCAGGTGGGAGTGGAGTTTCAGGTGCAGGTGGATGCGCAGCAGAGGCTGCGGACGCTGGGGGGCTGTCTCAGGTGGGGGAGGGACGTTCCCGAGGCAGGGCTGGGCCTGGCGCCTCCCTGACCCACTGAGATGCGGGGGGTTGTGCTTTGAGTGGGGGAGTCCTTGCCGTGGTGGAGACAAAGGGCTGGTCGTTGGGCGCATGACTGTGATTGCACCAGTGTGGGGGTGAAGGCCCCGCCCTCAGCAAAGGACAAGAGCTCCCAGAACAGAAGGGGACAGCCCAGAAAAGAAGTTCCTCGGGGGTGCTTGGTGTGTTCTGGAATCATCCTCTGCAGGAGGCTGGGGGTGGCCGAGGGGCGGGGCGGCAGAGGGGAGGTTCCACCCCAGAGAGGAGCCTTGGGTCCCCCCGCCCGGCCACCACACCTCACTTCCTGCTGTCTCCCTGGAACCCGCAGAACATGGAGAAGGCGACCCTGCCATCCGTGACGCTCATCGTGGGCTGCGGCGTGTCCTCGCTCACCCTGCTCATGCTGGTCATCATCTACGTGTCGGTGTGGAGGTGGGTGCCACCCGGGGAGCCCTCAGGCCTGAGCTCCGTCCCCTCCCTCCCTTCTTGTCTTCCCAGCCACCGCCACCAGCAGGGCGGCACCCCGCCTCCACCTCTGCCACTGACCCAGCCCCACAGCGACCACTTCCATGGTCCCCAACCCTGGTCCAGGGTCCTGACAGCTGCTGCCACCACTCAAGAGCTGTGCCCACGCTGTGCGGCACAGAAGCAGGGTCTCAGTTTGTGCTGTCCCCTGAGCATATTCCCTGGCAGATGCCAGCCCTGAGCCCACCCCCAGCTGGAACACGCCCATGCCGCCTGACTTCCCTCTCTGTCCTCATGCCTGCACCGGCAAGGCCACAGCCTTCCTTGGGGCCCAGGGCCAGGTCTCAGGGTCCAGGGCCTCTGCTGGCTCCCCAGTTCCAAACAGCTCTTTCCAGGGGTGCAGGGACTCAGCCCTGTTCCCACTGCAGGTGCTGTCTGTCCCGAGTGCCAGCCTGTGGGTTTTCGGGGTCCCACTGGAGCCCGGGGAGGTGTGGAAAGACGTGCAGTGAGAACTCACATTTGAGCCAGTAACAAGCCTAGGTATACAGACTCCCGTGTGAGCAGCCAGGCCCAGGCATGAGTGTGACTGCAGGCCTGTGCTGGCCAGGCAGGTCCTGTCCCCTCTCCTGCTTCCAGCCCTGTTGAGTAGAAGTTTGGAACAGGGAGTGTGAGCTCAAGGTCACCGCCTGGGCAGCTGCCCACAAGACCTAGCTGGGACTCTGTGTGTCCAGAGGATGTGCGGCTGCTGCACTTGGCTGCTCTGGTTCCGCGGGCAGCGCCGATGTCAGCCGATAATCGGAACTGACGCCTGGCTGCTGTCCAAGGTCGGGCAACAAGAGGTCGATGTGACCAGCTGGGGAGGGGCGGCCTGAGCTTTCCTGGTGACCCATAGTGGCTAACAGCAGGTGCCCTCGACTGTCCTCCCTGAGGACAGAGCATCCAGTGCTCCCCCACTGGGCTATGCAGGGGGACACGGCCGTTTCCTCTCCCTGGGCCAGCCCCTCCCCCTAGGGCCTCAGTTTCCCAAAACATCTGGGTATTAGGGCTCTGAGGGTGAGGGGCTCCAAACTCTAGCTCTGATGTGCTGAGGTTTTCAGAAGGTTTTATGGCTACAGTTTTTAAAGTGTCTGCCTTGCCGAGCCCTACTGGCCATCACTGCACCCCAGTGAGCTGCAGGCAGGGACTGTTCTGATGGTCCCATGAGGACATGGGAACCCAGAGAGAGGACACGACCTGTCCAAAGTCATGCAGCACATCAGAGCCATGTAATATCCCCTGAAGCTCAGGCCTGTACCCTCTGTGCCCTGCCTGTGTGGATCTCACTCCCCAAGGGTTAGTGGTGGTTGTGGTGATGGGGATGGTGGTAGTGATGGTTGTAACTGGTGGTGGTGGTGGTGATGGTGGTTGTGGTGATGGGGATGGTGGTGGTGGTGGTGATGGTGATGGTGGTAGTGATGGTGGTGGCAATGGTAGTGGTGATGGTGGTGGTGATGGTGGTGGCAATGGTAGTGGTGATGGTGGTGGTGATGGTGGTGGCAATGGTAGT
>RJWJ010047025.1:0-11130 GCA_004363605.1 Indri indri
TAAATGAACTATCTATGTTTCTATTCCTCTACTAGATCTCATCATCTAGAATATTCCTCAAGTAATATTCACTTCTGTCTCTGTATCATCAATCTTTCCCTCTCTAATGCATCATCACATAAGAATACAAAGATATTGTTACTTCTCTTATCAAAAATATTGTTCTCTTGAGCCGTATACTCCCTATATCTACTGGTAAGTTTTTCTGCTACCCTTTACAAAAAAACTGCCTTAATAGTATATAAAGTACACATACACACAATTGGTTAACTAGAATTGTGACTATACACACACACACACACACACATGCACAAACACACACATGCAGTATTAATAGTTAATTACAATTCTTTTTTTTTTCCCTTTGTGCTCATGAAAAAATATCTTAAGATTGTGAATGGGCTTCATTTTATTTTTTAAAATAATGAACAATTTTTCTTAATTAAATTCTCATCAGCATTTCACATATTTCATCACATTTCTATCTTTTTTTTTCAAAACAACAATAGACATTTATTATGTTGCACACTTTTTGAGGGTCAAACACTCAATAACAGCTTTGCTAGGTGGTCGTGGCTTGGAGCACATTCCTATCCTTGATGCACATTTTTCACTTGACTTCTGGGGTACTAACCTCTACTGATTTTCCTCCTGCCCATCTGTTTGCTTCTTCTCCGTGTCTTTTGACAGTTTTCTCTTAACTTCCAGCTCAATAAATTTTCCAGAACACAGAGGCTCTTCTCTTTCTACACCCAGTCTATCATTATTTTGTTATCTCTCCCCCACCCATACCTTTAAATAACACATACGAGCTCAGAATATATTGCTAATAGTCTCAGATCAGGTGTCTTTTGTTAACTCTGGACGAGCTCTATATGATTTTGGTGACCATCAACATAAAGATGGAACTGAAGATATGATAGCACAAAAGTAAATTAAATTTGCAGCATCAATCCCTGCTTATCTCTGTAAGTCTCATCTCAAAACTACTCCCCTTGCCCATCACATTCCAAATGTACCTTAAGATTACAATTCAGGACCCTTACGAAGCCTATTCTTTTCTATGGCATTCCACCCGACCCTCACCATGATCAACCTATACCTGGATCTTTCAAATCTGTTTCATTTTGTCCTTAAAATAATCTTTCCCTGATCATCAAAAATATGTTCTTTATTATGCTGTGTCATTATAATTATTTTATTTCAACACCATTATATTACAATTTATATTTATACATTTATTCATTTCGCTATTTGATTTCTATTTTTCTCCTTAAGTAAAGTGTAAGCTCCGTAAAGGCAGAATCCATGACTGCTTTATTTACCAAGTATCTTCGGTTCTTGGAATATAGTCATTGATCAAAAATATGTTTAATGTCTAAATTAGCTTATTAAAAATAGCCAACAACAACAAGAAAGGAGAGGCTAATGAGGTAATAAGAAAACCAAGAGAATGTAGTTTCATAGAAACTAAAAGAAAGGGAGTAGTTTTATGAGGGAGAAAATTGTTAAAAATGGCACGTGCCGAGTAAGGTAAGGTAGCACAAATATTGATGTGTCCAAAGGCTATGGTGGCAACGAGTTCAGAGTGTCACTTTCAAGACAGAACTTGCAGTTTTTATATTTCAGGGTGTTGAGAAGTTAAGGAAAATTAATAAAGAGTAAAAACCAATTAAATATAAACTCTTCAAGAACATTTTTTTGCACATGAAGATAAGGAACGAATTAGAGCAGATAGAGCAGTCGCTGAAAAAGGTTATGGTGATGATAAGAGATTTTGTGCTGTTTAAATTGTTTTAAGATGACATACACTGACACCCTGTTATTCTGAGCTTGATTTATTCTCATTTATATGGACTTGTAGCTAGTGAGGTAGAGGAGATGAGCCCAAAAGCAGTGATTTTATAAAAAATGATATTTAATTCTATTATGCAGGCATATTTTAATATTTTTTATTGATTTTATAGTAGCTTTTTAAATTCAGGATATTATGGGGGTACAAATATTTTAGTTACATGAAATGCGTTTGCCTGGCCCACGCCAGGGCCACAAGCATGTCCATCCGCCATACAGTGTGCCCCATTTCCACTAGCTGTAGGTTTACCCCCCATCCCCTCCACACCCCCACGCCCCTTACTTGACCGGCATCTACTGCGTATCACTACCATGTGAGCACCTCAGTGTTGATCAGTTAGTACCAATTTGATGGAGAGTACACGTGGTACATGTTTTTCCATCCTTGTGATTCCTCACTTTGAAGGATGGGCTCAAACTCTATCCAGGATAATATAAGAGGTGCTAGATCACCATTGTCTTTTGTAGTTGAGCAGTATTCCATGGTATACATATACCACATTTTATTAATCCACTCATGTATTGATGGGCATTTGAGTTGTTTCCACATCTTTGCAATTGTGAATTGTGCTGCTATAAACATTCAAGTACAGATGTCTTTATTATAGAATGTCTTTTTTCCTTTGGATAGATGCCTAGTAGTGGGATTGCTGATCAAATGGTATATTTTAATATTTTAAATAATAGAATGATTATAAAATAGCTTAGGTAGAATGCCACATTACAAATACATCAATTTTCACAGAACATTACACACAGAAGTTTTATTTAATCCTTTCATTTATAACAGGGCTTTAGGAAAGAGTTTTCAGTAATGTTATTCATAATACCTGGTTTGAGACTAATTTGGAGAATTTAAAGCATGAAATATGTTTATCTTTGAACAGTATCCAATGGAGAATTTATTATTTCATGTCTTAGAATATATTACTTTTTATTTTGTTGCTTATTTATCCCAGATGCTGTATTTTCCTATCTATTTTCTCTTCTTTTATGATGATACAGATGAAAAAGACTATTGATCAATTAAAAAATGCCAAGAAAGCATTCTTTAGTCTTTCTTTGCAGAAGAAACAAAATAGAAAAAAAGGATTTATTATGGAGTAAATTATATTTTTTCCCTAGATACATAACAACATATGCATATGGTTGTTATACTGCCTGGGACTCCACAAACAGATTTTGTTTCTCTAGAGAGTATCCTGGAAGCTACAGGTCAGCTCATTAGAAGTGATGAGGAAAAATCTGGTTCCTTTATAAGCTTTTATTTTAGCCCCTTGTGAGGTTTAAGATTTCAAAGGAAAAAAAATATTCGTATTCTAAGATTGATATTCTTCCCCTAACTGGCTAGTGCTGGCTTTTGTTTTGTTTTGTTTTGTTTCTGTTTCATTCTGTTTTCTTTTTTAGAAGTTAGTAAGAAAATCTCATTGCCTAAATGATCAAATAAGAAAGATGCTGAAGTGCATGAATTTAATAAACTAAATTTAATGAAGAAAGGAGCAATTTATTTAATAATGGTAACTGTTATGGTAGGTTAATTGTATTGTAAATGAATCAAGCATATTTAATTTACATATGGTCTCTGTTTGTAATACATTTGTATTTCTTTAAATTACCTGTACTCCTCTTATTATTCTTTTTTATATCTCTGATGCAAAATTCTTCAAATAACTTCCACAGAGTCCCATCTTTGGAACCCTAATTAAAATAAAGTTTTCCTTAATTACAGACATAATCACATATTTAGACATTTTATTTTTCTTATAAAAAGTTGCCGAATTTGAGAGAAATGAGAACATTCTTCAAACTGTATTTATTTAAGGATTTTTGTCCTTTTGAATGTTTTGGTAGAAATGCAACCAAGGATCACTACAATATGAAGAGATATGAAAGCTGCTTTGCTCTCGGTATCCTAACAATCTTTGATTTTCATGCACAAGATATCTCAGAGAGAATTAAAAACAAGTGTATTTTAACTCCCAAAGTTTAAACATATCCATAAAATTCTCAATTTGTGTATAAATATTTGCCTGTATAATAGTTTTATTTATTGCATTTTTCTTCTTCTTGCATTTTTCCAATTTTCTTGACTATGTTCTAACAGATATTTGATTCTGAACTTCCTTGTCCTCAGAAGAATTTTTTGACCAGATGTGTTTCTTACAGTGTTGAACAGAGTATGTGAGAAACATATTAGACAGACTGCCTTAAGTGGAGAAAGATTATCCCTCACAATTAAAAGATATTCCTCTGGGTTAGGGTATGAAAGAGAAAAATAAAAGGTTATCTCTGAGTCTACAGAGGAGAAGGCATCAGTCTACTTATTCCATGTTTCACTGCCTGTAAATAATTAGGCAAAGTTGCAGGGTAGAAATGACTGCTTGGTGGACTGCACAGTAAAGAAACAACCAGGGAGCTTCCAGATGTGAATAGAGTATGTGGACTTAGGCATTGTCCAATGTTTCACCTACGTTATACATATGAATGGATAACCAAGAACTGGATCTATCACCTGCCCATCACCCACAGCTCACATGGTTTAAAACCTGGTTATAGCCGTGTGCAGTGGCTCACGCCTATAATCCTAGCACTCTGGGAGGCCGAGGCGGGTGGATCGTTTGAGCTCAGGAGTTCGAGACCAGCCTGAGCAAGAGCAAGACCCCGTCTATACTAAAAAAAAAAAATAGAAAGAAATTATCTAGACAACTAAAAATACATAGAAAAAAATTAGCCGGGCGTGGGGGTGCATGCCTGTAGTCCCAGCTACTCGGGAGGCTGAGGCAGTAGGATCGCTTGAGCCCAGGAGTTTGAGGTTGCTGTGAGCTAGGCTAACACCACAGCACTCACTCTAGCCAGGGCAACAGAATGAGACTCTGTCTCAAAAAAACAAAACAAACAAACAAACAAACAAACAAAAAACCTGGTTATATTATAGCACACAAATCTAATTCTAAAGAAGAGGCAAGAACATAATAAAAACTAATATGATTATAATGTCAAGTGTTCCAACTCATGAAGGTGGTGTAACCCTTCATTTAGTTAAAAATTCTAAACTTTCTCTTGATAATTTTCCCTATGGAGTGGGAATGAACATATTAATTCCAACGGATTTGATTTTTTATTTATATCTTTTATTAGATGTTGACTTTTATATTTTTACTTTACATCCAGAAATCTTGTTAAGTTCACCTATTAATTATCATAGTGATTCTGTAGATGCTTGTGGGATTTCTATGTACACAGTCATGAACCCTGGGAATATTAACAGTTTTATTGATTTAGTTCCAATAGTTATACATCAGTCAAGGACCAATCAAGATACAGAAATTGAACCACTTCTTTGAACAGGGATAATTTAATATTTGATACATTTTAATTACATATAAAATTGTTAAGTAAGTAACTGAAAAGACAAAAAGAAAAAATTAAGGGGTATCATAGAAGTACCAAATGGGAAGCAGCAGCCACCTGTCTACTGTACCTATACCTGGGGAAATGAAGTGAAGAAACGAAATTAGTAAAACTAAGAAGCTAGAGGAGGGGCTTCATGGAACTGTAAATCAAGTTTCTAAGTAGGGGACACAGCTCAGCTGATTCCGGTATCTCTGTACTCAGAGGAGGGCTGTGTGGGTCTGGGGTCTAGATGTCTGAAGAACAGAACTTGCTGCACTTGCTGCTGATGTCTCTGATGTGGGGCACAATTAATTGGGGACCGAAAACTTTGAAAGAGTTGCATAGTGAAATCAGCAATGAACTATTTATTGCTCCTAGGGTAAAGAGCATTTAAAATAAAGCACGATACTCAGAGAAAAGAAGTCAGGAAGCCCATAGAAAGCAATTGGAAGGAAATAAGTCTCTTCTTCATCCTCCAGTTTTGCATTTTCTTTTTTCTTTTTTTTTCTTGGTTGGCACAACCTATGGAAAGCCAGTTGGTATATTGAGATGTGGTTTTCTCTCTCTCACACACCCAGAATTACAAAATGAAGCACAGATAAAAGTTTAGGAATGAAAGGAAAAAAAGCTTAATAACTGGCAGACTTACATGTTTGATTTTTTAATCTTATTGTTTTAATTATAACCTCCACCACAATATTGAATATAAAAAAATCATAATCAACATCACTTGTGTCTGAGTTGAGAGGCATATTTTTCAGTATTTCACAGTTAAGTATGATGCTTGATCTAGGTATCAAGTAGTTATTCTTTACTAGTTTTTGTTCCTATTTTGTAAAATTATTTTTGTTAAACCAGATATTTGCGTGATGTTATATTTTGTTAGTTTATTTGTGCATTTAATGAAATGATTATAGATTTTACTTTTTCTCTAAATTTTGTTGAAGCAGTTCACTACATTGATTTTCGAATGTTAATCCAAACTTACATTACAGAAGAAAATATCAATACAAGTTGGTTGTGAGGTATTATGCTTTTTATGCATTGCAAGTTTTGACTTGCTAATATTTTGTTCATATTTGCATCTATTCTCACGAGACTAATTAGCTACAAATTTCTCTTTTTTATATTACTAATATCTCCTCAAGTCTTGATGATACAGTTATGCTCTATTCAGAACACAATTTAGGAAATATTGTTTCTTTATTTGTTTTCTTAAATAATGTGTGTAAACACAGGCTGTTTTTTTCCTCAAAGTATTAGAACTCTTCAATATTGAAGACATCTGAATTTCAAGTTTCAATTCTTTCTAAGTTTTTAATAAGGTGCATATCAGTTTTTCAATATTTCATGTGTATTTTGGAACTTGTGTATTTTAAGGTGTTTATAAATTCCATAAAATCATTGTTTATTAGTAAAAAGTTTTTAGACTATTTTATTATTTTTTAATTATAAAATATTTAGTGATGTTTCTTTTTCAAACTTGATAATTGGTTATTTTCACTCCTCTTTTTTTTACCTTGACAATCTTTTCAGGAGTTTAGAAATTGTGTTAGTTCCTTTCTAAGAACCAACTACTGTTTTCTGGATTCTATTTTATATTTGAAATCTATTTAATTTTTGTTCCTATTATCATTCTCGATGCTTTTATTTTTCTTTCCTTGGGTTTAATTTGTAATTTTTATAATATCTTCAGATATATACTAAGATCATTGCCTTTTTCAACAATTGTAATTTTCTAATATATCTTTAATGCTATAAATTTTCCTCTAAGCAGTCCATTATCAATATTCCAAGAATTTTGATATACCATATACTATCACTTAATCCAGAATGTTTTCTGATTTCCATTATAATCGCTTATTTAGTAAAATTTTAAGAATATTAATTGATTTTCAATATTTCTATCAGGCTTTATTATCTATTTTTACCTTTATTCCATTCAGAGAGTACTTTGGGGCTGATTTGAAGCTGGGTTTTATTTCTTGTGACAGTCATTCTACCTCACGTTTATTACTGTTATGTAGCTCCTCAGAGTTCTACCCGAACACCTGGGATCTGTTTTTGATTTCCTCCACCTTTGTGGGCCCTGAACTACAACTTCTGTCACTTCAGCCTTGTGTGACTGCAGAATGATCTGCTCAGCTTCTTCTTAACCTTCAAACTGAAAAATGACTCAATGAGGTAGCAGGGCCAAATGTCTGGGTTTTATCTTTGTTTTCTCTCTGAGATATTGGTATGCAAGTCTGTCTACCTTCTAACAGTTTTTTGTTGTTTTTGTTGCTGTTGTTATTGTCGTAAATGTTATCCAGATCTTTCAGTTGTGCTCAGAAATAGGGCCGATTCAAAGCAACCCACTATATCATTTTCAAAATTTTTAATACAGTTTTGTTTCATGTATTTCTTATCCATTACATTCAAACAAAAAATTGAACTGATCATGTTCAATAAGCATGGGATTTACCTCAAAATTTGTGTTTTTGTATTCAAACTTCTTAGTAGTACTAATATATTATCTGCTATATTTTCAATCATTTAAATGAAATTACAAGGGCAACATATAGCATTATTTGTAAAAGAAAACCATTAATAGACAAAGATGCCTACGTTTCTGGAATGAAGCACTATGCAATTACATGAATCCTATTTCATCAGCTTATAAAGGAAAAAATGAATTTTCCCAGGGAAAAAGTTGTAGAATAGTATGAGTAAATAACAGAAAATTTCAGTGTATGTGAAGGTCAAAGCTTCCCATGTCTTAGATTATTTTAACCTTTCATATCATATTTCCATGTACATGTTGCTTCTTTTAATTTCCCCATCCTTTAGTATTGAAGAAACAAAAGACTTGATTTGGTGCACACTGTGTTGGAGGGAAGAGATGGTACAATAGGACTTTTGATGTAGATGCTTATACAAAACTTTTTAAATAAGGAGCAAAACTAAGCTAAGTCAAATTCGTGATAACAGGAATATTAACTTGAAAATCCCCAGATGGATTTAATCTTAGCAAGAAAAAAAATTGCATGCCTCGACATGTAATCCCACTAAAACACACATTTCAAGTCTCAAGCTCATTTTTGTGAAGGAGATCAGATTTCCCTTACACAAAACTTAGGACTTATTTTCATGTTATTTCAAATGTTAGAATTTAATTGACTGTCTCTAAAATGAGTTATACTGAATCCTAGTATTATTAGAATTGATTATATTAATTATAACATTCTTAAAAATGAAAAACGCATTAAATGTGCATCATATAATGGAGCTGGGTATGCTAACACATTTTTAGGTGATAAGTAAGTAAACGAATGGGCAATGTTCTAAGAACTTTTGATTTTAAAATGATTTGATGCATGTTGCCTTGATTTTATTCTTCTATAGCTCAGAACAGTAATTATATAAATTAATCATTTTATGTGCATACCAAGTATTAATACAATCCCTGGCTTATTGCTATAAAGTAAAATGTTCACAATAAAAGGTAGAAATCAGGGTATCAGATATTAACTATTTTTCCTACCTGTGTTTGTGGCACTCATTCTTTTATATTTATGAAAAATTATTACAAGCTAGCTAAGAGCAAGGAAGAGAAAAACTTGTGATAATATCCTGCCATTTATATGTAAATCCAACCATGTACAATGTATAGGTGTGTGAAAATACAGTACAGTCACTGCTTATTACAAAGAAAGCACAACGGTGTACCTGATCTGGAAGAGATTATGATCTTCCAAATAAGAGATGATTTGAATAAATGAATATGTACAGAACTGTAGATAATGTAATCCTTGGCAAATATGAGTCTGATTTTATGTAGCCAAGGATGTAGGCAGTTTGAAAATAGGCAAAATTTGTCTTACTTTAAGTCTTACAAAGTGAGACTCAAAATCATTTTGGAAACGTGCTAAATCAAATGGAGTATTCTTTAGTCAGCTAGAAAATTTTTTACAATTTTTTCTATTCTTATTTGTAAGTTTTATCTCCCACTACCACCTGTCTTTTATGGCTCCTTAAAACAAGAAAGTGTATGTGTGTCTTTGTGTGTGTATCCACTAATGTGAAGGGAATAGAAGAAACACATTTCTGTTCAGTGGCCTAAATAACTTACTCCTATGAATGTTTAGAAGGCATGTTTTTGAAATTATTATCATTAAAATGTTGCAATTATTTGCGGCACAAATAGCCTGGATATATTTTGGTGGTATCATATTTCTTATCACTCAAACCTCCACCGAGAAACAAGAAGACATTTTTCTACTGGAAATGGTTGATGCTAATTTCCTCTGGTTGTAGTCATCCTGGGCATAACACACCACAAAGAAGTGCGATTTCAGCCAAAAACGTGTCTCGTAAGCACTAATGCTATACTACGCACTGTTCTCAGTCCACATAGTACAATAGAACTTTATTTTGTGATAGAAGCGCTCTGTCCAATTGTGAGACACTAATCACCGATGGCTATTAAGCATTTGAAACATGGCTTGTGTGATCAAGGCACTGACTTTTTTAAATTCAAGTAGAGATGGATAAGAGTCATAAGGGATGAGGCAGGCTGCATCATTCAGGGCTTTGTAAGATCTGCTAGAATCATTGACTTTTATAGTAGGTGAGCGAAAAGCAGAGACATGAACTGATCTGATTCATATAATGAAAAAAATACAAATTTCACAGTATATAATTGGAGAAATCACAGAAATAAAAATTTTTGTGCTGAGCATGTTGCAAAGTAACTTCAGATACAAGAGAAAGATTCTCCACACAGGATACAATTAGTTCCCATTTATCCTTAGTTAGCAGAACTAGGGTCTTCCTCTTTTGCCACCCTAATATTGTCCACATATTGTAGTCGTTTTATTTAACTTATATAACTATTAATTTATTGCAGGACGTTTGCAAAATAGAAATAACAGAAATTTGAAAATTTTAAACTTCTTGAGATAATTATCTATGCTTTCTTTTTCTATTTCCCATTACCAATCACTGACAGTGATTTCTCTGAAACTGTTTTCTTCTAAGTCACTAATGACTTTCTAGCTAAATCTAAAAGATGCATTTGTTTCCTTATCTTACATCTCTTGCCAGTATTTGGAACTGTTGGCCCTAGGGCGCTTCTTATAAAGCACTTTGATATTTGGCTTCTGAGGTGAAACTCCATCCTGAATTCCCCCAGAAGGCTCTGACTGCTCACTCACAATCTCCATTGCAGAGCCCTGTTCCCCAGCTCAACCCTTCAAAACCAAAATTCCTTGGGGTCTTGCACTGGGCCTCCCTCTCTCCACAGTCTATACAATTTTCCTGGGATATTTCATCCAATAGCTTCAGTTATACTTCTGTGTCAGACAATTACAAACCTAAATCTCATATACATTCATATGCCTTGGTGTTGCCTAAAATATACCCCCCTTAAAAAATGCACTTTCATTTTTCTTAATTTTAATCTATGTGAATAATATCAACATAGATCCAAGTATTGAATCTCAAACTTAAGTACAGTTCCTGCACGTTGGCAATCTTCTTAATACTAATTATGTTTTAATTATACGCTGTATATATCATACAACCTAGAAGTTGTTATATTTCTAAAACATATGAATCACAGGCCTCAAAATCAGTTGTCCAAGAAACCCTAAATATTTTACAAGTTGACTTAAATTTTAATTTCAGTTACTTTACATAGCATCGTGGAAAACATTTTTTGGATTTGCCTCTCTCCTTTTGCTAAAGTTTAGACTATTTAGTTGGGGAAGGCTGACTTCTACACTACCATGGAATTTGCAGGGTACATGAGGTAGCTGAGATGTCCAACATCCTGTTCAGTGGTAGTGGGTGGCAATTCTTTGGTTCTTCTATACTTGACTTTGGAACAGAAATTTTCTGTAA
>RJWJ010047026.1:0-11130 GCA_004363605.1 Indri indri
TCACATGCGAGGCTTTTCCTCCCAACAAGCCCCTCACTGGTGCCCCTGGATACTTCTTTTACTATTATTATTATTACTGAATCTTTTCTCCCCATAATGACACCAGGATCATTATATAATCCCATAACAAAGAGGCTTTTGAGGCACCAGCTTTTGTCAACTCCGGGACAGAGAATCCGTAATTGCATTATTCAGCCTGCCCCTCCTTCCTCACCCCCCTGTCTCGCTTTGGAGAAACCCAACCTCACGCCTGGATCACCGTCCCCACCTCGATGCCTCGGCTGACATTTTATTTTACTGAAACGTCTGCCCTGGGGGGCGGGCGGGGGGAGAACCAGCCTTGCAAAGTTGCCTTTGCAAAAGTTATTTTGTTCGGTAATGAAGTCCTGGAACCCCACCGCCTGACGACTGAGCCGGACCCATAAGGCAGAGAAACCTGCGTGACGTTTTCCTCCAAGTTTAATTACCGTATGCTAATTTCCTTGCCTACTACGTGATTAATTAAAATCATATTTTCATAATCATTTGGCACTAGTATTGTTTTAGAAGCATCATGATCTCCTAAATAGTGTCTGTAAATAAAGTCGCCTCTAATGGCAGGCACGGGAGGGGAGGCTGAGGACCTCTCTGCGCTCGCACGGCGCGATTGGCAACATAACTGCCTTATTTACATTAAATACGCCACAAGGTTACAGCGCGGATCAACGTCACTTGATCGCTGATGACTCCCTTAAACGCCCGGGCTGTGGCTGACTCTCCGCGTCCCGCTGTCCACCGAGATGCACCCGGGAGTTTTTTTTTTTTTTGCCTCTCTCTCTCTCCAAAAAGGAAGCAAGACTTTAAATAGTTTCAGGAGCAGGTAAGAACGACGCCTCTCTCTGCCTCTCCTCTCCCGGGTCCGCGTCCCCCCCCCCCCGCATCCGCTGCAATCTCGCCGTCCCTCTCCGGATAAAAAATCCCCCAGTCCAAGGCAGGAATGCAAAGTAGCGACGAGCTGGAGGGGCTGATGGATGTGTCGGTAACGAGTGTGACAATCAGAATGCAGCTCTTGGAGGACAGATAGATTTTAATAAGTGTGTTTACATGAGCTCAAGGTCAGCCGCAAGCTGCGCCGTGTTAAATGGTTTCTTAGTTGCCAGACAGAGGAAAAATGGACGATCGCACACCATTCTTTGTAGATTATTTTATCAAGGGTTCGGTCTCCGGCTCATCAAAGCTAAATGCCGCAAGACCTATCCAGTTGCTGTGAATGATGCCAGGGCGACAATGGAGAGCGTCTTAATGGTACAATGCATTCCGCCCACCGGAGAGGGGGAGGCCGGCCGGGCCCGGGGCGCGCGCGGGGCGGGCGCTGAGCGCGGGTGACCGGGGCGACTCCGGACCGAGGCCGCGGACCGCCGAGCCCGCCCCGGCGCGGCCCGGCCCGAGCAGCTGGCGGGGGGCGCAGCCGGGCGGGCGAGCCGGGCGCGCGAGCAGGGCGCACGTCCCCCCTCGGCCCCGGAAAATGATCGAGTCAATCATGTGGACGTGTTTCATTATTCATTGAACACAATCTTTTACAACGCTCCGCTGACGTGCCCGAGTTGGCGCCCGACGCCCGCGTCTCGGGGTTTAAGGTGAGGACGACAAAGGTCGGGGCGCGGGGCGCGGGGAGGGGGGGCGCGCGCGGCGGGGGGTCCCCGGCGTCCCGAGGCGGCGAAGTGAGTTTGGACTCTCGGCGTGGCCCCCGGCCCCTGCCCCTCCCCCGCGCGCCGAGGCCTGCGCCCGGCTCCCGCTCGCCCCACCGCGATTGCAAAATACGGTCTAATTAAATATCCGTGGCTGTGACGTGGGCGAGCGGAGCTGTCAGCCGCCGGGAGAGCGGGGGAGCCGGAGCGCGGCCGCGGCCCGCGCCCGAGGGCGCTGGGGAACTTCGGCGCCCGGCGGGACCCGCGCCCGGGCAACCGCGTCCCGCCCGCGGTCCCGGGACCGTTACTCGGAGCCGCGTCCCGGGCCCCGCGGAACCCGCTCCCCGCCCCGGGTCGCGCCCGCCACCCCCTCCCTCCCCGCGAGCCGCTCTGGGCCCCGGAAACTTTCCAAAGGGTCTGGGGGCTGCGGGGGCCGGCGGGGGCGGGGAGGCCGGGGCGGCGCAAACTTCTGCTCCAGTGACTTTTCCCATTTTCCCTTCTGCGCGGGACCGGGGCTCCCCCCCGCGCTCTCCGCCTCCCTTCCCCGCTCGCCGCGGGACCCCGGCCCCTCCGCCCGGGGAGGACAGGGTAATTCGTGACCTTTTTTAAAAATCAAAGTTAGCCGATGCTGACAGTGTCGCCCCCGCGGGCCCGAGCGCCGCCGAGCCCTGCCATTTTGTGTTCTCCTGGCCTCCTGTGCCCCGGGGCGCGGCGACGCGCAGGCCGGGGGCTCCGCAGGGCCGAGGTGCCACCGGGGTCCGAACCCGCGACCCCGGGAAAGGCCGGGGCGCCTGCAAGCGCGGGCGGCGTCCGCAGCACCTGCCCCAGCCGCCCGGACGTGGGGGGGCCAGGCCGGGGCCAAAGATAACAATAAATAATAAATAAGTAACAGGTTAGGGGGGCACCTGAGCCGGCCAGTCCGGGCTGGAGGACCAGGTGGGTCGGGGGAGGGAGCGCGGGAGCCCCAAGGCGGGGGACGCGGAGAGCTTGGGGGCGCCTGGGAAGGTGCGGTCTGGGGGACGCGCCCCCAGCCCAGATGTACGCCTGGGGCGAGAAGGATCTTTGCAGATAAGCCTTTCTGTTTGCTTCGAGACATTATTTTTCGAAGATGAATTGAGGAAAATAGTCGTGGGCGGGACTCAGGGTGTATTTTAGGCAAAAAAAAAAAAGGGGGGGGGGGGGGGGGGGGAGCTTTGGTGAGTAGGAAAGTGTCCAGATCTCACGCGCCCATCTGTTGCAGTTTTGCAAATAATGTAAAATATAGATATCTGCGTATGGATGGACGTGGGTGAAGTCAGGGAAGGTGAGACGCAGGCGCCGGGAAGTTGGGGAACAGAGGCACCAGCGGCGGAGAGGGCCTGGCCTCCACCCTTAGCTCTGCGGGGGAAACTCCTGCGGGGCTTCCTTTGGGGACAGGTGGAAAGTTAAGTCCCCTCCCTTTCCCGTCTGCACTGAGTCGCCCGCCGTCCGCCTCCGCGCGCCGCGTCCGGGTGCCGCGTTAGGTGCAGGACGGGCGCGGGGTGGGGGCCGGGGAGGAGCAGGGCGCGGTCCCCGCCGCGCGGGTGGCACGGTGGCCGGGTTTTGTTTGCGGATATGGTTGTGTCTCCCGGCGCCTGGCAGGAGATGGATCTGCCCGCCGCGGGCGTCTTCGCCGGAGCGGAAAACCCGGCCCGCGGGCGCTCGGAGGGAGCGCGGGGCCGGGCGCGGCGGGAGCGGCGGCCGCGGGGCCCGGGCTCCGGGCGGGCAGCGAGCGCGCGGCGCCGGCCTCGGGTCCCCGCCGCGCCTTCCCCCGGCCGCGCCGCCGCCGCCGCGGTGCAGTTTAGCGGAAATCCGACAGGGGCCGCGTTTGCTGAGCGCATCCGGCCGGGCAGCCGGAGCGGGCTCCGGGCCGGCGGGCCGGTGTAGACGCGGGGAGGGGGTCGGGGGAGCGCGCGGGAAGCGAGCGTGGCCCGATCGCGCGCCGCCCCCTCCGGCGTCCCCGGCGACCCGGGCAGCTCCGCGCGCCCCGACCTCGGCGCCCCCCGGCTCCAGCCAGGGCTTAGGTGACTCGGGGCGGGGTGCGCGCGCGTGCGTGTGCGTGCGTGTGTGCGGGAGGGAGGCCAGCCCGGGGACGGCTGCCTGCGTTCCCAGTCCGGTTGAGCAACTGGGTTTCTACTTTAAGGCCGGCTTCGCTCGCCGCTGGGGTTGGGAGGGGGCGATCTTTCCGTCACTCACATCTTTGTTCATTGTTCGCGGAGGGGAAGGCAGGCCACTTGCGGAGAGCCAGAAGGGGGAGAAGGAGAGAGCGAAAGGGGGAGCGAGGGAGGGAAGGCGGAGAGGCGCGGGGCCCCCGCCCCGCCGGGTCCAGGCGGAGGGTGGAACAGCAAACCCGCGCGCGCAGGGTCGCCGGGAAGGCGGACGTTAGCGCTTTGATGAACTTCGGGATGCTCCGGCGGCGGGACCCGGCGCGGCCGTGACGCGCCCCCGTACATCTGCCCGGCCGGGGCCGCTCCGGGAACTCGGACAGTAGCGGCGGCAGCCCCGGCGCGCGCCTCCCGGTCCGGAGCCATTTGCATAATTGGATTTTTTTTTTTTTGGCCTCCTTCTTTCTCCCTGAAACTTGTTTGAAAACCCAAGTGAAAACCGCGACGACCTGCACGCTCAAAAGCAAGTGCCAAGTAAGTGCCTGGCGCGGCCTCGGCGCGCCCCGGGGTCAGCGCGCACGGCCGGCGGGCGAGGTGCGGGAGCCGCGGCGCGGCGGCCTCGGGGAGGGCTGCTGCCCGCGCAACTTTTTCCCTCTGTCCCCCGACTTTCCGGGCCAGGTGAGGGGTTCGGGCCACGCGTGTGCCGGTACGAGGCTCGGGAGTCGGGCATCCAGCGCCGGGCGGGAGCCGGGCTGCGCCGCGGTGCCGGGCAGAGCCGGGAGGAGCGGGCCGGCCGCTGGTGGTGCCGCCGCGGATGCAGCCCGTGGCCCGATGCCTGCCCCATTATCCCGGGGTTTGTGTGTGCGTGCGTGCGTGTGTGTGTGTGTGTGTGTCTGTGTGTCTGTGTGTCTGTGTGTGTCTGTGTGCGCGCGCGGCTGTGCTTTTAAAAAAGAAAGAAAAGCCACCAGGAGCAGGAAGGGCTTTTCCCTTAGCTCGTCCCCTTCCCCTCGGCATCCTCTATTTCTGCTGCTCCAAGCAGAGAGAGAGCCGAGCTGCTTTGCTCGAGACAGGGTCACCAAAAGATTGAGAATTCTGTTGGAAACGTCCTACATTCTATAGCGAAGAGGTAGCTGCGTTTTATAAAACACCAGTAGTTGGCTGATGAGGGAAGTGGTTTTACTGGTATCTCACATTTCATTCAAATACATAATCTATTATTATTATTATTATTATTTACAGTGTTCAGAACCTGGGGGCAAAGTGGATGGGCTTGGGGAAAGACTGTAACCTTAGTTAGATCCTGTTTGCTGGGCCCAGCCTGGGAACTTACTGGGGGCTGGGCCCCCCCACCCTGCCTGGAAGGGGCAGGGGACGCGGCCTTCACCCCAGAGAGTCGCAGGGGGGCGCCCCGGCAGCCCTCTGGCCTCTGCTCCGGGAGAGCCTAGGGCTTCTCTGGCTGAAGGCTGCTTTGGTTATGATGTCATTCTGATAGCAGAGTGCAAACGTCTCCTGATCCCATCATTAGCCGCCTGGCTGATTTGCTCGGTAATGATAGCGCCCACGTCCAGCCCCCTGACAAATGCAGAGCCACCGGGCCCTAGGAATTAACTTGTCCCCCCACTGGGGAGGAAACCAGCTGCCCAAGTGCCACCACTGGGCCCTGCCTTTGGACTTTCTCTTCCTCGGGCCCCAGACACAGTCAGAGATGGCAGGTCCCTGGACTGTGGGACCTCTGTTTTTCCAAAGTTTGGAAAACTTTTAGAAGATTTTAATTTCCAGAATACCCTCAATCTGGTAAAACGTAAATGCAATTGTGACCAGTGCAGAGACATTTGAATCCGATGGGTGGCCAGGACTCTGGGTCTCTCTGCCACCGTTGCATGAAAGAAATGATTATGACATTTGCCTCCCACCTTGAGTCCCTTAGCTGTGACTTTATGTTAATGTCACTGCAAGTAAACCGGATTTAGTGTTGATTTTTAAATAGTGTACAATGATTTAAGATTTCTTTTGATTTACTGTTCAAATGAAATTTGCATAAATGTGATGAAAATGAATTTAACATCTGGGCACATGTAAAAAGGTTAGTAGCTCGTATGTCATCTGCAGGGAAAGTCTCTAAAATGCTTTCACCCTAAACCGGGTTCAGGGAAACAGTTCCTGGAGACATAAATGGTCATTATGGGAAACCTGGAGAAAACGCTTTCAATAAATTTGCATTCTCTTGGACCAGTGCTCTGAAAACCCATCTTGTTCTGCGCCTGGAGTGGTTAACTCCTGAGTAGGCTTCAGATCCTTGCAACTCAGCAGCTTAACTGCTGGCTGGGCTGTCTTCACGGAAGACTTAGGGCAGGCAGGCAGCAACAGTCACGCTGCTCTGGTCCAAGCCAGAGGCCAATAACCCCCATGATAGGAGACGGTGGGGAGGCGGCCAGGAGGTGCAGCCGTCCCAACCACAGTTGCTCACGGGGTGCCAAAGGCAGTGTTGAGATGTGGCATCATTGCCCGATGAGCCCCCAAAAAGCTGACCGATTAGGTTGTTTACTCTGCCTTAGGTAACCAAAGAAATTTCCATCAGCTCAGCCCTATAAAATCCATGAGCCTGTTCAAGTGAACCCTGAACTCCATCTTACTCTTTGAGCAAGACGAGCGTATCTCTGGCGTCAGGAAATCAGAGTGAAACAGCCTTCCCCAAACGTGGTTGCCTTTTGCTCAGAAGTTGGCTGTGAATGGCACAGGTGTTTTTAAAGTGCCTTGAATGGAGGAGGGAAAAAAGACAGCAATGATGCTCATGAGAATATAGATGAACTTATTATTTTTTTTTTTAAAGAAGAGTATCATAAAAGAAGAAAGCAAATAGATTTATTTCTCCAGTTTGAATGAGGACAATTATAGCTTTTTAACATCTTTGGATTTAGTGTTTTTAATAAGCCTTTTAAGTAAGCTGAAATATCAGCTTGCATTTTGTTCTCAACATTATTTAAAGTGAGACTCAACGCAAATTTAAAAACAGAAGTGAGTTTTCTACAGGTCGAATTTTGTCCGTGCTGAGAAGTCCCCCCACAGCAGGTCCGCAGGACCTAGAGCAGGCCAGGCCAGTCTCCAGGTGATGCCTAGATTTGGCCTAGAAGGACACTGGTGTCGGGTGGCCCGAAGCCATCTCTCAGGCTGTGAAGGCTGGATTTGGGAGCCTAAATCAAGGCAAAAGTTCACGCACATTGGGAGAAGCCTCTCTATTAGCAGGGACTTGTGAGCTGAGGGGCTTCCTTTATGAACTCACACCTGTTCTGCACTCTCATGCCCCTCCAGGGCTTGCCACGGCACGGCATGGCACGGCATGGCAGGGCTGAGGCTGCAGAAGGGTTGGAGGGAAGGGAGCAAGTCCCACGAGGAGATGGGGGAGGGACGGCTCTGCCTGGCTGGCTGGGCTCACCTGTGTATTTTGTGTGACACCTGGTCGGGAGTTGTTGGGAGGGAGGCCTTTTGCCAAGGAGAGGGATTGGTTGTTCAAGTCTAGACTTTTCTGGCCACTGTGCTGTTGCTCTTGGTGGCATGGAGTGTCATCAGAGGAGTGAGCAGGTCATGTGTGCAGTCAGAATGAGCTAAGCCAGGGGGTTGCAGTGAGGATGTTGGGCTGTGTGTGTGTGTGTATGTGTGCGCACACACCTGCTTGCCTGTACTGGGGAATTGTGCTGCCTGCTAGAAGTGCGTGTTCTGAGATGATTTCCTTCTCACCCGCAATTGCACTACCCAGGGTAGATGAGTGAGTTTGTAAGTGGACATGTTTGGTGGAGGGGTTGGTGCTGAAATAAACTAAGGGGTCAGAAAGTGAAAATGAACATGTATCCTCAGGATATAGACCCTGAGGAACAAGCCTCTTTCCCAGAACCTCTTTTTTCCCACCCCCCAAAGCAAGGCAGGCATGGATGGAAGCCACCGCCGGGAGGTGGGCCTTGCTGCAAGCCACCTGGGCCGGGCCCTGGCAGTGCCTGGGGTGGGGGCGGGGCCTTCCCTGGCCGGCTTCTGCCATCCACAGGCGTCTGTTACTGTCTGCCCCTGGGACAAGGGCTGGTTTTAGCTGGCTCTGTTGGCTGCTTCAGGATCTCTGCCCAGCTTTCACTTTTAAAAATCGTGGTAGCTCTTTGGTATTTCTCTTATATTGGAGTTTTTGCTGCTACAAAGAGTATCAAGTACTTGGCTTTTCGTATGCTCTGAACCTGCTGTGGGTGGGGCTTATTTTCCCTAACAGACGATATTCAGATTAAGTGTGAGGCCTTGGGTGGAATTTAGCAGCCTGACCTGGGCATCATTTCTCCAGACCAGGGCACTTGTGGGGGTCTGTGCTGTGCATCGTAGGCTGTTTGGGAGCATCCCTGACCTCTGCCTATGACATGCCAGTCATACCCCCAACTATGACAATAAAAAATGCATGCAGACATTTCTGTACATCCCCTGGGGGTATCAAGTTCATTTCTCACACTGCATGTGCCAGGCCTTGTCCTGAGCCTCCCTGGGGATATGGGAGGTCAGCCTTGGTCCCGCCCTCGCTTCGGGGAGCACGCAAGCTGGTGGGGAGACAGACACGTCTCAGTGCCCTGTGAGACCAGGAGGTTGGGCCCTGCACCAAATGGGGGAAGACCCATGGGAGAATTTCCACAGTGGAAGATGTGTGGGTGGGGAGGATATCTGGAGCAGGAGTGTGGAGCCTAACTCTGCTTTTATATCAGTTATCCCTGGAAGTGGCTCTGGGGGTGAGAGCTGTGTCCCTGGCCCCCAGCTGTGACATGCCAGCCACATAGCGGAAGCCTTGGCCTCAGGCCCCGAGAGGGCACAGAGGCTGGGCACTCTGCCCGCAGGTGATGATAGTTGTTCATTTCTGAGCAATTACTATGTGGAAGGCAGGGAGGGCTACAGGTGCTTTGCAACTTCCCTGTGAGGGCAGGTACTGTATTCAGGAAGGGAAACTGAGGCAATGAGAAGGGTAGGTGGTGGGTCCAGGATGGGACCTCATCCCTTCTGTCTCCAGAAGGGCACACTCAGTCCCGGAGCTCGTCCCTGGTACCCTGGCACCGGGATTGGAGGCTGGCAGAGACCAAGCCAGTGCTTTTTGGGGTGGACCGGAGCCTCCGGGCGGGGTGGTGGGGGCAGGTAATGCGGAAGCTTGGAAGGCACGAAGAGATGCGGGAGGGAAAATCGGGTGGTAAGCTTGCCCTCTCCTCTACTTACCCATGCTTAGTCTGTGGCTTTGCAATGAGAAAATTAAGTGCCGCCTTGACGTGGAAAAAATGATCACCGTAGGCTTGAGCTGACATTAACCCGAGAGTTTTCTATCAAGGCATTACAGCTTTGATTACCTGAGCCGTGTTTAGGTGGGGCTTTGATTAGCAAGGTGGGCTTGCCTCCTCCCTCCCCCTGCCGGCTCTGCAGGCAGGTGCTAGCTGGCCACCTCTCCGCCACTTCAGACCACGCTGCACTCTTGCTGTGCATTTGAGACCATCAGGCCCCTTCACTTATTATTTTTTTTTTTTTAGCCTTTCTGCTGCTTTGTTACCAAATTATATAGACACACACACGATGAAGTAGCTCTATTTAGGTTGTAAAAGCCAACCCATAGATTCCCTAAAATCGAGATTAATCACAGAAATGCACATTCAGCCTTAATTATAATGACAGTCTCACTTGCATGTCTGAGATTCCCATGTAATTCCCACAGATTTGGACAGGATTTTTGGTTCACGGAAGGGCTAAACTGCAGGGCTCTCGCGAGTTTGCTCTAGGCCAGTGGACGTTTCTGAGTGTGGTTTCCAGGCTCTTGGAGGGGAAGGGTCTGGGGCATTTCAGGGTAGGTGCACAGAGGTGCCTGCAACATGGACACCTGCCGTGGCCACTGTTGGGTGCTTGCCCCTTGTGGGGCCTGCGTTCTGCACCTTGGGCTCATCATCTGGTTGAGTTCTTTCAACAGTCCAGGGAAGGGCATCGCTCAGCTGAGCTTCCCCCGTGGGCAGGCTGGGGGGCGTGACAACTTGTAGCCACATGGCTGCGGCGTGGCGGAGAGGGGATGGGAATCCAGCTGCGTTAGCCTGGGAGGCTCATGTCTCCGGCCTTGTTTGTGCTCCTACCACCCTGTATGAGCCTTAGCACTGGGAACAAAATCAACCTTCCAAATAATGTCAACTTGCCTTTAAAGTGGAAGTTAAACATCGTAAACCGGAACTTGCTACTTTGGGAACATATACATTGTTGCAAATTTGTTTTCCAGAGGGAGAAAATACTTGGAAACTTTGTATCAGCTAAAGAGTAACTGTAGAGAAGGCAAGCAGATCACAGACCACATAGATATGACAGATAAAATTTAATCTCTTGGAATAGCTTGATATTTAATTTTATCTTTCAAAATATCTAGAAAAAGGTATCCCTTATTGACTATGGAAAAAAAGAGTGGCATAAACATTTTTTTTGTTGTTATTTTTCTAAAATTCTAATTCTCTATGAAAATCTATTAAAATCAAATAAGGCAAAGCCTTCCAAATTACCATGGAAAGGCCGTCATTTATAGGAAGCCTACTGAAGGGGGTGGGAAGTCTTATTGAAATTGCGGCTAAAGTGCTTTAATTATTTTGCTTCCTCGGCCAGGGCTCCCAGTTTGGGGGTTGTGATCTGCCGATGCCAAGTGGCTATTTGGGCAGTCTGAAATCTGCCCGGAGCAGGGAGCATCTCGCTGATGGAACGTGGCTGGATCTGCTAATTAAACTCAGGGCTCAGTTTCTGTAGCATCTGACAAACTTTATTCCCCAACGTTGCCACCCAAAGGAGGGTCGTTGCCGGTGGGCGGCGATCCCCTGCCCATAGCCCAGGAAGAGTTCCCAAGGTGGGAAAGTGGTGGTGTGGGAAGGCAAGGCAGGGAGGGAGGAGAGAGGGCGCATGCTGTCATGAAAGGAATTAATCTGTGCAGCCGAAACCTCCTCTGATGGTGCAGGGCGGCCTCCGCGCCCGCCGGTCTCTCTCTCAGTCCTGCCGGGGACTCACGACTTGCAGCTGGGAGCAGTCTGAAGCCACAGCCTGCCTGGAGCCCTCACGGACTTTGCACGCACCATTTCTTAAGCAAAAAGCCAGACGCTGGCTCCCTCTGCAATTCTTTTCCGAGACCATTGATTTGACAACTTAATGTTTATTTTCTGTGTGTTTTTTGTTTTGTTTCAGCAACACCCCCACCTCCAATTTCCTTCTTTTCAGCTCTTTCGCACACTCATCCCGAAAGTATTTTGAAAAAAGCTTTTGTTAAAGTTGTGGGGCTGGGGGGCAGATTGGAATTTTAGTTCCTTTAAAAATTCCTAACTGGT
>RJWJ010047027.1:0-11127 GCA_004363605.1 Indri indri
TTTGGAAAATTCTGCCTCCTGGTCTGCTTGTGTGAAGAAAAAGTAAGGAAGACGGGGCAATTTAGGGAAGGACCCTTCACTGTGTGAACGTGGGAATTCGTTTCTGAATACAGGTTGATTGTCCAATCTTAAAGAACCCGAACTTGTGAAACGGGCTTAGAGTGTATTTTTGTGACTTTACAATGTAGTGAAAAGTACCCAAACTTTGAAATTATATAGACCTGGGTTCAAATCCTAGATGCATCATTTAATAATTATGTGACATTGGATAAGCTGTCTAATCTCTGAGCTCCATTTTCCTCATTTATAAAATATCATAGAAAAATAGCACCCCCGAGACTGTCATGCAGTGTAAATGAAGTACTATTTATCGAGTCTCAAGCACCAAGCCTGGAGCTCAGTGAGGAGAGCCGTTGCTTGCTCAGACAGGGTGCACACAGGCTGATCTCCGCCTCCTGAGCTCCTGTACCTCTTTGCACAGCCCACTCTTATGGCACAGCTCTCACCTTCTTATACTTAGCTGTGCATGTGCCTGCCTTCCTACCAGATTACCCTGCTTCTCCTGTATTCCAGAGCCTTCTGTACAGGTGCTCAAGACATAACCATTAGATGGAATTTTTGTTTTTATATCTTCAGTAGTAATGTAGTTTATAAGAAATATTCTCTTTAAAATCTTGAATCTTGACAAGTTTTTTTTCTTTTTCTCTCTCCTCCTCTCTCTCCCCTCAGCCTCTCCCTTCCTACCTTCTTTCTTTCCTTTTTTTTTTTTTAAGGAGAGGCTATCTGAAAATGTAATTGCATTTATATGTTTCTTAAAGATGTACATTTTGGGTTGGGCTTGGTGGCTTATGCCTGTAATCCCAGCACCTTGGGAGGCTGAGGCAGGAGGAGCATTTGAGCCCAGGAGTTCGAGATCAGCCTGGACAATAAAGTGAGACCCCATCTCTACAAGAAACAAGAAAAATTAGCCAGGTGTGGTGGCACAGCACCTGTAGTCCCGACTACTTGGAATGCTACAGCAGGAGCATTGCTTGAGTCCAGGAGTTTGAGGTGGCAGTGAGCCATGATCATGCCACCACACTCCAGCCTGGGCAACAGAGTCAGACCCTGTCTCTAAAAATAAATAGTAAAAAAAAGATATACATTTCTGATGCTGTTTCCTCACCAGTAAAATGGAGAAAGTAATAGCACCCCTTCCCCATGGGGTTGAATGACTCCAGTCTGCAGAGAGCTTGGCATGGGACTTGGCATAGTGCAGATATTGTTAAGTACTTGGGATCTTTATGTCCAACTTGTTGTATGTTTGCTATTATGGAGACAAAGATTTTGAGATAATTTATGGTGGAATTCCTATCTTTTTAAAAATATGTTTTTATTATAAAACTACTACATGCTCAATGTTAAAAATTTGGAGACTCCTCAGCTTAAGGATTGGCTCCTTTCTGAGGCTTCAGAGGAACAAGTTTGTGACAGGCAACACTCTTGTTGGAAGGCATGAGAAAATTAGAGACCAGGACTGGGATCCTTAGACAGACATGCAGATGCAGAAATCCTCAATCTTGGGTGGTGTGGACCTGGAGCACATCTCCTGCTAGGGCTCCTGAATTGGTTTGGAGAACATTATCAATTATGGGTCTAGCTACATGGCACCTTCCACTCCAGTCTGTGTTTCTGAAGCCTGCCTTAGTGGAACCCAGAGTACTGCTCCAGAATCTCTGATGTGGCCCGATTGTCCTACCACCCCCAGCATCACCATGTGGACTCAGACTGCCTTGACTGCTGGTCCGGCCTTCTGGCCCCCAACCCTTGGTTTTGGTGAAATTCATCTAGTGCTGGTTTATAAAAGCCTGTAGGGTCAATAAGGTTCTGCCCACGCTGATGACCACACTCGAACAGTCACAGTTGTCTTATCAGCCTCTTTAAATACCTTCTCTCTCACACTCTGGTTTCTCTTTATGTCATATAAATCTTTCACCTTTTAAATACCTTCTCTCATTTTGAACCTCCCAACCACACAAGAATGCAGCCCTGTCTCCCACTCACTGAGCTGAGCCTTCAGTGGTGGATCCAGCCACCGTGCATGGGAACGGCCCGTGTTAGCAGGGTGGCTGCTACGCGTGTTCATTGTCTCCTCATTCTTTCCACAAGTGAGGAATGTCACCAAGGGTACGCCGACGGTTTTATTCTCCTGATTCAACCTCAGAAAGAACTTCCAAATCGGCCCTTCTTTCCATCCCTGTTGTCTCAGTCTTCTTGAAGCCCTAACGTGTTTTCACGCCTTCCTACAAATTACTTTAACCATGTCCCATTCCACATTTCCACTCTCATTTCTCAGAGTGGCCAATATCTAGTGGCTGCAGCCATTTTGCTGCCCAGGAGTCTATCAGTTGTCTGGAAGTCCATGCTTTCCAATGTTGTTTTCTTTGCCTAGAACATTCTATCTCTTCGAAAAGTCCTATTCATCATTTTTCCTTAATCTGAATGGTGTATAGTGAAGTGTTAGTTAGCTCTGGAAAACAGTTATCCATTCCCTTCCAGTGCTCTCAGAGCCCTCTGTGTTGCCTCTGTCACTGGCCGTATGGTGTGCCGTAATTATCTATTTACACATCTGTCTCCTCCCACCAGACTGCGAGGTCAGGGAAGGAGGCGTGACAGCTCATATTCCCCAGTGCATCCCCAGAGCCCGGCACATAGTAGGTGTGCAGTGTTGGTTAGAGGAATAACTAGCGACTAGAAGAAAGGTTCTTCTGCTTATGTCAAATGGCCTTTAGGCTGCTGTGCTTTTGTGGTTCGGCACAAAATAAAAAAGCTTAAAGGGGAAAAAACTTTCCTAACCTGTTGCGACATGCAGCAAGAGATTTTATTGCTTATTTCTGTTTTTATCTGCCATATGGCTTTCCATTCACAAACTGCTCTAGTGAGAATTACTTTTGCAGGTAATTTTCTAATGATTGTCTTGGGATAAACAAATTTATCAGACTTGTTTGGCTAATGTATTCAAGGAGGTTCACAGGGGAAAAGATTAATCATCTAAGAAGCAAGCCGGTGTCTGTCATTAGGCGGAAGGGTCCAGAGATGATCAGAGCTGAGCGGGTGGTTGCTATGACTGCAGATACCTTTCTCTCCCTTTGTGAGGTCAACGGCAGCTCCCAAGCTGATTGGCTAAAATTAGATTATCCTGCTGACCAACCATGGGGAATTAATTTCATCAGAAAGAGAAAAATGGTGGGAAATCCTGTCGTGTGCTACAAAGGAATTTTCTTTAGAAACCGACAGAGTCCAAGTTTGCTTTCAGTATAATTAATATGTTTCTTTTGATAAAATAATTTAGGGGAAGCAGACAATAGCATTAGTCTATTACTTCGTATGTCCACATGAGCTTTAATCTGATTTGTCCTAAAACCAACTCTCAAAGTTACAGTTACCTTTATTTTCCTGTAAATACCTCCATAACCAAAGACTGTTCTCATGTATGTGTTTATATAATTGGAGATAGGCTAATTGTGAATTGTGAAAAACACAAAAGGAGCTGGCACAATTAAAGTTATCTGCTTGCAGGGGTCCTGCCCCAGGGAAATAGTGGGCATAAAAAACTTTAAGCAGAACCATTTACCTTTGGATTGGGAGCATAGTTCTAATTGAATTTGACTGAAACCTTGCCTTACAAAAGGTTCTTTTCCTAGAAGTCTTATACTACCTACCTTCTGGCTTTCCACCTGGCATATTCTTTGCTCTAGAAATTAATCGTCACTGACCATCTTATTACATTTATTTCTGTGCAAGGAAAATACAGAATTAATTCATCTTGGAAACAAGGATGGTGTCTATCTACAGGCTCTGCTGAGTTGTAAAATTAAGTGGATATAGAACACAAACCAAGGAAAGCCAATACAAGATTTACTTGTTTTTTCAGCTGTTGTATGGCTATATGACTATGGAAACAAAATATAATTAAAGAAGAAACAGAAAAAGAGCTAACATTGATTGAATTCTGGATAGTCTACATGCTTTTATTTGTATGATTGCCAAATCAATGTATTTGAAAAATCAGATTGACCTGCTGAGGTGCATTTGGTTGTGTGCTGAAGGGCCCATGAAGAGGGACTCAAGATGCCCTTTCCCGAGATCCATATCGGGGGGTGAGGATCAGTATGTATGCATAAAATGTAGTGACGAACTCCAGGCGACATAAGAACATTACCAAGCAATCGTTTCAAGCAGGAAGGAGAAAAGAGCAAGAACACCACGGGCCAAAATGATCCAGATCTGGATATTTCTTGCAGAGTATGGGGGGTGTGGGGAAGATGAGGAGACCACCATCATAATGTATGTATTATTACGTATCACAGGATGGGAGAAACAGAGACAAAACACCATAGTTCCATCATCTCCATAATAATGACTACGTTAATCATATCTATTGGCTGTGTATCCTATTTCAAACCTGGCACTCACTTACTTCCCCATAACACTCCTATGAAATCAGTTATTTTATCATTATTACCATTATTATCACATTATAATAAATGTGAGGAAGTTGAGCCACAGAGATTAACTCACTTTAAGTGCACACTGTTTATATACTAGGGAGCCAGAAATCAAATCAAGTTCCCCTTTTTAAGACTTTCTGCATGAGTCTCTGCATGTTTTACATGGATGTTATCACAATGTTCATTTTTTTGTTACTTTTTTTACTTATTATGTTATATGAATTTCTTTTTTTTTTAGCACCAGGATTTAAGGCAGAATTTTTTCTTTTGAATGTTATATAAATTCAATAATCACTTTTGATAGCTACATAATATTTTACTGAATGAGTGTACAACCATTTACTCAACATTCCATTATTGATGAAATTTAATATTTTCAAATTTTGGAAACGTTTTCCGCCTAAGATTTTTTGGGGTCCATATTTCATAGGGTTAATTCCTAAAAGTGAAAGTGCTCTTTGGAAAACTGTGTTGTCAGATTCTTTTTTGTCAAGAATACGAGGGTGCTCGATTTACTCCATTCCTGTCAGCACTAGGAAGAATCATTAAAAAAGCAAAAACACAAAACCAAAAAATAAATAAAAAATATGAATTGATAGCAACAAGCTTCCTATTTTATGCTTTTCTTGATCACTGATTAATTAATTTGTTAAAAACATATTTGTTGAACACGTGTTGGTCTTGGGATACATCAGTGGGCAAAATAGGTCAGTGATGATATATCTGTTTACTAATTCTAGTCAAATCCTTTTATTGAAAATGCTACTGTGATAGTTTGTAGAAGGAAGACTGATTATAGGGGAGAAAAATTTCAGCAGGGAGACCAGGTTCAGATGCTATCTTAATAGAATGGCTAGCTAAGTAGTCAGTAACCTAACCATTTTAAAAAGTGACAATGAAGTGCACAAAACATATACTATGGCAAACTCTGTGAGTTATCTTGATGTTCTAGTGGAATTTCCTTATAATGATGTTATTAAAAGTCCCCATCCCAGGCCGTTGATAAGAACTTTGTAGGTAGAAGTGAGAGATTTTTCAGAGCTCACCTTTTCATGTATTCTTTCTCTTCCTAACTCTTCGTACCGTGGCTGTTGGGGTAGTAGGATTGTGTGGCTTCACATTTAGGTCACATTTTCAAGCAGGAGTGATGTGGTTGTGGTGAGAGATGTTAAAATTTGAGTTTTGGTGGCATAAGAGTAAAAACCAAGATAGTCTCATGGTTCCCCAGGATGGGAGGAGAGAAGTGGTCATCCTTCCTGCCACTCTGGCTGCAATGCAAGCATCATACAGCCAGATGGTTTGTTCTGGAGCGTGGCTGTCACACAGTCAAGGGCTGTTTGAAAGCAGTTGTGTGGTCACACAATTGTTTCATGGCATCTTAGAAAGTGGGCTGTATTGAAACCAAACTGAGTCTATGTTTCCACAGGCCATTATTTGAGACAAAAATTGTGAAACAAAGGATTTGTTGATTCTGAGGTCATGCATGCTAGGTATTTAGCTCTGTGTCTGGCACAATGTAAGTGCTCAATAAATATTTGTCATTTGTCATTGATGTTATTACTATTTTATTATTAAATTTGCTGAAGTGTGATTTTTCCCCTCATATTCCAAAGGCACCTAGAAGTGAAAGGGAAAAAGGAATAGCATCGCAGATGAAAGAGAAAGCAAGATCAAGGGGAGAGCTATTTTTAGGACTGGGCTGCTGCTCTAAAGTGCAGAGGAAGAGGCAAGAAGAATAAAGAGGCTGATGATGAGGGCAGAGGGGAGAGCAACGGTTAACTGTGTGGAGTTGCAGGAGCAGGTGGAGGGTCCTGGACAGGGAGAACAGTTCAGTAGAAAAACTAAAGAAATGTTAGCAAGCCAGGGTTCTGAAATCATGAAGAAATTTAGCCCACCTCTGGCTAAGCCTCGTTCTGCTTTTAAAGCCATGAAGCTCACCGTTTCTTGCTCACTCTCGATTGCATACCAGGCTGCGCAGGGATTTGCAAATGAAAACAAATCTGTCCTATTGCTAGAAGGAAATTAAAGACTGAAGCAAGCTTGGGGATGACAGGTTGATAGGCCATTATTTTGTTTCCTTGAAAGCAAGATTGATAGCTAAATGTTGAGATTTCAGTTTGTTAACTGCACAGACGAGACCACATGGTTTGTTATGCACAACAAGCAAACAGAAAGGTCCAACTGAGATTTGGAACCTGGTCTGGAGAGGTGGCAAGGACCATATGAACTCAATTTCTGCCAAGCACTTCCCAGAAGGGAGAAGATGATTTCTCTGTCTTCCTTTGAGAAGTTTGTTTCATTTTGTCTCAGCTGAGGAGGGAGGGGTGGCATGGAACTGGTTTGTGGGCGTACAAGTTGTTTGGGACTACAAAGAGGATTGGCAGGCGGAGTCTCCACAGATCAAATTGTGTCGCAGCCAATGCAGAGTGCTGTCGAAGTTACTGGGTTGTGGCAGTGTATGCATCTGCCTGTGGAAGGGACACTGTGGTGGGTTTAGAGTTAGGAGACTGCCAACTACTCATGAGGTCTGAGGTAACTCCCTTAGTATTCAGTTTCCACACCTGCAAGGTAAAGGCACTGCACAAAGAGGCCCCAGGTGCTAAAAGTCATGATCTAAATATGCCTGTAGTACACAGGTCCTGAGAATTGTTGGTTCCACAGAAATGTCGGCTGAAATAGGAGGAATAAGATATATTCGAATTTATTTTCTCTGGCCCAGAGAAATTTTTTAAATTTATTTTTATTGAGGTAAAGTATACATATGTATTTTACCTTCTTTATCATGTTTAAGCACGCAATTCAGTGGTAATAACTACATTTATACTATTTTTTCCCTTCTATCTCCCACTCCTCTCTTCCTTTCTTGGCCTCTAGTAACCACCAATCTACTGTCTATCTTCATGAGATTCACTTTTTTAGCTCCCACGTGTGAGCGAGGACATGTGATATTTGTCTTCCTGTTCCTGGCTTATTTCACTTAACATAATGGCCTCCAGTTCTATCCATGTTGCCACAAATGACATGATTTCATTCTTTTTTATGGCTGAGTAGTGTTCTGTTGTGTATATGTACCACATTTTCTTTGTCTTTCCTCCATTTATGGGCACTTAGGTTGATTCCATATCTTGGCTATTGTGAATAGTGCTGCAGTAAACATGCAAGTGCAGGTATCTCTTTGATATATTGATTTCCTTTCTTTGGAACATATACCTAGTACTGGAATTGCTGGATCATATGGTAGTTCTATTTTTAGTTTTTTGAGGAAGCTCATTACTGTTTTTCACAGTGACCGTACTAATTTACATTCCCACTAACAGTGTATGAGGGTTCTCTTTTTTCTGCATCCCTGCCAGCATCTGTTACTGTCTGTCTTTTTGATACAAGCCATTTTAACTGGGATAAGATGATATAGCATTGTGGTTTTTTATTTGCATTAGTCATGATTAACGATGCTGAGCATTTTTTCATATACCTGTTGGCCATTTGTATGTATTCTCATGAGAAATGTCTGTTCAGATCTTTGCCTATTTTTAAATCAGATTTTTTTTTTGCTATTGAGTTCCTTGTATATTCTGGTTATTAATCCCTTGTCAGATGGATAGTTTGCAAATATTTTCTCCCAATCTATGGGTTGTCTCTTCACTTTCTCGATTGTTTCTTTCACTGTGCAGAAGCATTTTAGCTTGAAGTAATCCTAATTGTCTATTTTTGCTTTCATTGTCTGTGCTTTTGAAGTGTTACACAAAAGTATTTGCCCAGCCCAAATCCAGTCTAGGAGTGTTTCTCCAGTGTTTTCTTCTAGTAGTTTCATAGTTTCAGGTCTTAGATTTAAGTCTTTACCCCATTTCGATTTGATTTTTGTGTATAGTGAGAGACAGGGGTCTAGTTTCATTTTTCTGCATATAATTATCTAGTTTTCCCACCTGTTTATTGAGGAGACTGTCCTTTTCCCATTGTACGTTCTTGCTGCTTTTGTCGAAGATGAGTTGGTTGTAAATGCGCGGATTTGTATCTGGGTACTCTATTCTGTTCCATTGGTCTATGTGTCTGTTTTTATGTCAGTACCATACTGTTTTGGTTACTATAGCTTTGCAGTAAATTTTGAGGTCAGGTAGTGTGATCCCTCACCTGAGAAATTTTTTAACCCCTTACTTATTTCTGTGTTATGACTTATCAGATATTTCTAGTAGCTCTTCCTCATTGTACAGTCATTGTTTATCCATGTTGGCTTTGAACTAATCAAGAACAGAGACAATTTTTCCTCTAACTTATTTAATTTTGAAGAGATAATACATTTATATGATTCAAAAGGTACAAAAGGGAATATAGTGATGTTTTCTTCCCTCAGCTAACCATTTCCTCTTCCCTTTGGCAATCAAATGTTATCACTGTCTTGTGTATACTTGCAGTTGTTTTCTGTATGCACAAACAAAAACATATATACTATATTCACTTTCCCCCTGTTCCCAACACCTTTTGTGGACAAATACTAGTGTAGTATAGTATATTGTTCTACATGTTCCACTTTCTGCTTAATATAGTAAATAGTGAAGATCTTTTAACATAGTATATAATGAGTTACTTTAGTCTTTTTTATAGCTACATGGTATTCCATTTTGTGTATATGTCATAATTTATTTAAACAGTCCCAAATTGAGAAATATTTAGGTTGTTGTCAATCTTGTGGTATTATAATAATACTGTAATTAGTAATTTTATGATTTTGCAGGGGTGTGTGTGAACTAGTAGAATTTTTAGGTCAGGTATATGTGTATTTACAGTTTTGATAGACATTGTCAAATTGCCTTCCATAGAAGTTGTATCAATTGACACTTTCACTAGTGAAATTGAGACTGCCAATTTCCCTATACCTTCCCCAACACAATTGCGTACCTTGATGGGAGCCTGAACTCTTGCAGCGGCTTATGTTCTTCGATTGGGAAAATCAGGCAAATCTATCCACTGGTGATTAATATGTGTCCCCCAGCACTGTCCTCGGTCAATATGCCTGTCTTCTACCTTCCTAGCTCCTACTTGAGGCAGTAGAGTGTGTGTATGTGTGTGTGTGTGTGTGTGTGTGTGTGTGTGAGAGAGAGAGAGAGAGAGAGAGTGAGAGAGAGAGAGAGAGAGAGTCTGCGTCAATGAGAGAGGTAGCAGATATCTTTCTAAATCTGTGATTTGGGAAATTCCAATGAGATTTCTTTCTCCCAGATACTTATCTCACCAATTTAATTTGATTTTTCCAAATACTACATTTGGATTCCTTCCTTTGCTTAAGATTTTATGTCTTATCAAAACATAACTGATTCTTATCAGTCATTTGCACCCTATTATGAATGATTTACCCCCAGTTTTACTGTTCAGCAAGTCAAGGAGAAAGACTGGAAGGAAAAGACTCTGAAAAGGGAGACTAGCAGGGATATTCAAGTGTCACCTATTTATAATTTGCTACTTCTACTCTGTCATTAGAGAGATCTCTCCAAAACCAAATTTGGTCATGTCATTTTTCTGCTTGATGTGTTTCTATAATCCTCACCATTTTCTGGGTCAAAGACACAATTAGCATGACATTCAAGGCATTTTACAACCTGGTTCCTGCTCATTTTTAGAGCATCTTCTTTTTTAGCCTTGGCTCCTTAAACTACAGCCACAGTTAGTTTCTTGTAGCCTTTCAAGCGGTGTTGCTTTCTTACCTCTAGGCAATTGCACATGATGTGTCTCTGCTTGGATTATTTTTCTTGTTGCTTTTAGACCTGGTAACTCCTTAGCTCAGTCATTAATTCCTCTGTGTATCCTTTGCCTAGTTTGAGCTCTGAGGGCCACGCTATGGGCTCCCTGAGATATTTGTGCTTACTTCCATCCAGGCAGAACTTCTTCAGTATTGCCATTGGCCTTAAATTGATTGTTGTAGTTTTAATTCCTGTCTCTTAATAGACTATAAGCTCCTTGTAGGTAGGGACTTTTTACCTCTAGGGCATAATAGGGGCTCAAAACATACATTTTTTTATTTTTTTAAAAAATGCTATCCTTCACAGGCACAAAGAGAAGTAAAGGTCATAGGAAATCAAGAAGCAGGTTGTGGGTGGGAGAAAGGGACGCGTGAAAACCTACCTACTGGGTACAATGAACATTATTTCGGTGATGAGCCAACTAAAAGCTCTGACTTAAGCATTATAAAAGGTATCCATATAAAAAAAACATTTGTACCCCTTAATATTGAAATTAAAAAATGCTATCCTTCAGAAATGATCAAAATACATTTTTAGAATGATAAATGATGAATGGATTGTCCTTCAGCCCAATGGATGAATAGTCAACTGATTAAAAAAGAATATTGGGTAGAAGGTACTAGTAATTGAAATTAAGTCACCATCTGGATTATTAGACCTTAAATATTCAAAATATTTGTAGGTTGATGCTGATAAAGATGATGATGTGGCCTGATTCTTTTTTTCTTTGTGGTCATCTAGGGAATAAGAAGGGAACAGAGGGAAAACATGAGTCTGCCTCATCTTGCTTGGCACAGATGCTTCTGAATGAGTCACTCTGGTCTCTGGTCCAGGATATTTGGCTTTGAGATGTGGGTTTAATTGGGGAAGCTTGTTATTATAGAGCAAGGTCATGGAGATATAAAGCA
>RJWJ010047028.1:0-11372 GCA_004363605.1 Indri indri
TTTTGAGACAGAGTCTCACTCTCTTGCCTGGGGCGAGTGCCGTGGCATCAGCCTAGCTCACAGCAACCTCAAACTCCTGGGCTCAAGCGATCCTACTGTCTCAGCCTCCCGAGTAGCTGGGACTACAGGCATGTGCCACCATGCCCGGCTAATTTTTTCTATATATATTTTTAGCTGTCCAATTAATTTCTTTCTAGTTTTTGGTAGAGACGGGGTCTCGCTCTTGCTCAGGCTGGTCTCGAACTCCTGAGCTCAGGACTATCCGCCCGCCTCGGCCTCCCAGAGTGCTAGGATTACAGGCGTGAGCCACCGCGCCCGGCCCAGATCTTAAGATTTTAATAGGCATTTCCCAAAAGAAGACATATAAATTGCCAAAGGTGTATGAAAAAATGCTCAACATCACCAATCATCGGGGAAATGCAAATTAAAACCACCAGGATATACCACTGCATGCCAGTTGGAATGGCTATTAACAAAAAGGCAAAAGAAAACAAGTGTTGGTGAAGATGCAGAGAAAAGGGGACACTTAAATACTGTTGGTGGGATTTTAAATAAGTATATCCATTATGGAACCCAGTTTGGAGGTTCCTAAAAAAATTAAAAATAGAACTATTATATGATCCAGCAATCCCACTATTGGTTATATATCCAAAGGAAATGAAAGCAGTATGTTGAAGAAATATCTGCATTCCCATGTTTATTGTAGCACTTTTTACAATAGCTGAGATATGGAATCAACCTAAGTGTCTAACAATGGATGAATCCATAAAGAAAATGGGTGTATATACACAATGAAATACTATTCAGCCATAAAAAAGAATGAAATGCTGTCATTTGAGACAACGTAATTGAACCTGCAGGACATCATGTTAAATGAAATAACCCAGACAGACAAATACTACATGATCTCGCTCAAATGAGAAATCTAAAAAAAAAAGTTGGTATCATAGAAGCAGAGAGTAGAACAGTGGTTACCAGAAACTGGGGAGGTTAAAGGGGAGGAGAGGCTAAAAAGAGGTTGATCAATGAGTACAAAGTTATAATTAGGAGGAATAAGATTCTGGTGTTCTACTAGGTAAGTATGGTTAACAGTAAGGTATCTGGTGTTCCATCAGGTGAGTATGGTTAACAGTAAGGTATCTCGTGTTCTACTAGGTGAGCATGGTTAACAGTAAGGTATCTGGTGTTCCATCAGGTGAGTATGGTTAACAGTAAGGTATTGTATGTTACAAAATAGCTGTAAGAGAGGCTTTTGAATGTTCTCACCGCAAAGAAATGATACATGTGTGAGGTAATGGATATGCTAATTACCCTGATTTGACCATTATAAAACATATATGTATCAAAATGTCAAATGGTACCCCATAAATATGTATAATTACAATGTGTCAATTAAAAAATAAAAATTAAAAAACCACAATATTTTTAAAAATATTTTTAAATGATGTTAATGTACAAATTACTGATATAAAATAGTTCAAAATTGCTTATTTCCTAGTTTTTCACTCAAATTAAAGTTACTACAAGTTAAAAACTATAATTAATATATGTATTTCTACATATAAAGTTACAAAAAATTAGTATGTATTTATGGTATTTTTGGTGAGAAGTTATAAGAGAGATATGAGGATGTGTTTTTTGTTTAAAAAAAGAGTAATTTGTTTGGCTTGGAGGTTATTTCAATATAAATGAATAAAGAAAGGAGTGCTATAAAGAAAACTTCATGAATAAAATAAGTTGGGGAAATAAATTAGAATTTTGTGTGATTGGAGTAATAAGAAAAAAAGAAAGTAGTTTTTGCCCTAAAGTAAAATGACTGGATTGCTATTTTTCCAAAAGGGAAAAAAGAAAAATATAGGGCAAAAACTAATTGGAATAAAATGTTGTAAAAGATTGAAAAAGCTGTGAAAATTTTATGAATGATAAATCCTATAAAAGGAATTGTGTGATCAAGCTAAGATTAAAAAGAAATTATAAGTTTTTCTAAAAATTGAATATTCATATCAAAGGTGCACTGATATAAAACCAGAATTTGGTCTCTTATGCTAAAACTACAAGGTGTTCTTGGAGTACTGATATGCTCTTAATAGAAAACAATGAAAAAATTTTCTTTACCTTTTAGGTAATTGGCCTAAGAAACAAAGATTTTGTGTATTATCAAAATAATTTCTTGTGCCTTATGTTTTCTTTAATAGGTCTTTGATTACTTTAAAAAACCTGAGTCTTCTCAGTATCAAAGACCTAAGGTTTGTTTTTTTTTTGGTAACAACTATGTAACTTTGATCATTATATAACATACGTATGTATCAAAATGTCAAATTGTATCCCATAAATATATACAATTACAATGTGTCAATTTAAAAATTAAAATTAAAAAACCTGTATTTCTCTTTAAGTTCTTTCATTGCCACTTGAATAGATGACCAAAATCATATTTAATTAAAAGTGTTAAGTTGTTTGACATTTTTAACAAACAAAAATTTAAATTCGAAATTAAGTCTCTTTTTGCCCTGCAATAACTTTGTCAACAATCAGTGAACCTGGATGATGGGTATAAGGATGTTCATCATACTATCCTTACAACTTTTCTGTAGGTTGGAAATTTTATAAAATTAGAAGTTAGGAGGGGAAAGGCTCAACACATTTGCAACCTCTTTAGAAAGCCTTTCTTGATAGATTTGAACGCTCTCTTTGCTGTGCTCCATGGGGCCCTGTAGACACCTCTATCTCTATATTGGCATATATCCGATGAACCTTTGCACCCATTCCTTTCCCTGGATAGAGACCCTCCTGAGGGCAGGGACTGAGTCTATTTTATCTTTGTATTATCACTACCAACCACACAACGGGGCTGAAATAAGTGTTTATTGAATAAATTGAAGAATGAAGCAACAGATGTCTAAGATTAGCTAAACAGTTTTGGAAGTCATTTCCATTTTCAGACCTAAACAGCAAGCTTTCAGAGTTGAACTCCAACCATGAGCTGCTGCTGGGGTTGACATTTTTATAACCCAACAATTTGAGTTCATCAGACAATCTAAATATGTCACTGTGAACTTCCTCTCCCAGAATGAGAATCAAAATGTTAAATGAAGTAAGTGTGCATTCTGATTCCTGAGATAAAAACTTCGGTAGGAGAGGAGTGCACGTATGCTTGCCCTGTTTCTCAGCTGTAAGGCAGTTCTTCAGACAGATTTTCCTTGAGACCAAAGAATCTCCTTAAAAAGAAATTTTTTTTTTTTGTATAAAGCTTTATCACACTAACTTTTATAGACTAAATAGATTTTATCATTGTTTATATGTTTTTTGTCCACTTATTTAGTTCTTTAAAGAGTTTTTTTTGAATACTTTGGCCTGATTTTCTCCTTAGAGAAACTGTGGCTCCTAACCAGGTTGAACTCAATTAGTTTTTACTAAGTGTTAGATTTTGTGGGTTCTCTGACCCTTGGGTGTTTACAATTTGGTACATATGAAAAGTCAAATCCCTCAATTTGGTTATGTTGGCTAGGATTTCTCCTGGTCGATACCATTTGCTTGATGTAGGTATAAAAACTGCCTAGCGTTATAGTGGTTAAAGCCTCCTTTTAAATTAATTTTTCAATAGCATTAAAATGCATTTTTTTCCTATAGTTTGATGAACTTTTGCCCACATTTAAAAAATTATTTTGGAGGATTAATGAGATTTAATTGGGAGACTCACCGTTTCTCTGTCATATTTAATGTCTCCAATTACAAGAACAGTGTTTTTGCCATGAGTTCTGACAATAGGATTTTAAGATTTGAATTTCAGTTTAATTTAATACCTTCTAATCAGTATATTCAGTTATTTTCTGAAAACCAGAAGAGCGTCATCTGAAGAGTTGATCCTTTTATGTAAACAATGCATACCCTTTGTTTAAACATGTTTTTAAGATATTACATTTTGGAATAAGCAAATCTTAATCTCCTATTAACATTACAAATATTGGAAGTAAAAGGAAATTATTTGGAGAAAGAAGGTTGCTTTATGGAAATAAAAGAGACTTCATGCAAAAAGATAAACAACTCAATTTGAAAATGAGCAAAAGACTTGAATAGGTATTTCTCAAAAGAAGATACACAAAGGGCCAACAAGTATATGAAAAGATGCTTAAGTCACTAGTCATTAGGGAAATGAAAATTGAAACCACAATGACATGCCATTTCACACCCACTAGGATGGTCATAATAAAAAATAGAAAATAACGAGTGTTGGTGAGGATATAGAGAAATTTGAACCTTCCCACAGTACGTTGCTGGTGGGAAAGAAAAATAGTGCAGCCATTGTGGAAATTCTTTTGTGGTATCTCAATAAGTTAAATCATATCGCCCAGCAATTCCACTCCTAAGTATATACCCTAAAGAATTGAATACAGATGCTCAAATAAAAACTTGTATGTGAATGTTTATAGCAGCACCAGTCACAATAGTCAAAGGGTGGAAATGACCCAAACGTTCATTAATCAGACGAATGAGTAAACAAAGTGTGGTATACACATACAATGGAATATTATTCAGCCATAGAAGGCATGAAGGACTGATATAAGCTACAATGTGGATGACCCTTGAATACACTATGTTAAATGAAGGAAGCCTGACACAAAAGGCCACTTAATATAATATTTCGCATGTGCTGTCTTGACCCAATTTTGAGGTCATGGCTGAAAGTCTGCATTCCACTTTGTGGACAGTTGCTAAGGCTCCACCCCAATCTATCAGGCTGTAGCACTCCTGGGGTACAGCACATACAAATCCAACTGCCAGAAGGCCCCACATACCCAGGGCCCAGGGATGGGCTCTTCCTCGTGGAGCCCATGGAATTATTCAAAACACCCCATCCACAGGAAGCCCACAAAAGCTAGCTAACCCCATCCTGTTTGTCACACAAAAGCTGCCTCCTGCAGTTGCATTTTGCTATTATTGTCCCCAAACGCAACTCAAACTGTGGCCATGTGTGGCAGCCTTCTTTGTTTAAAGCTATAAGTAAAATAAAGTTCTGCCTTTCATCTGAGTGTCTTTGTGTTGTTTCCTGCCATCCAAAGAAACTCTAATCATACCTAATATCATATAATCATAAGACAGCCACATATTATATAATTCCATTTATATGAAATATATAAAACAGGCAAATCCATACGGAAGGGAAGCAGATTTGTGGTTGCCAGAGCTGTGAGGAAGGAGAACAGGGAACGACTGCTTAATGGGTACAGAGTTTCCATTTGGGGGGATAAAAATGTTCTGGGATTAGATAGTAGTGATGGTTACACATCATAAAGGTACTTAATACTGCAGAATTGTACACTTTAAAACTGTTAAAGTGGTACATTTCATTATGTATATTTTACCACAGTAAAAAATAAGACAGAGCCTTAAAAAAAAAAAAAAAGAGAGTGAGAATGGAAGTACATGTTTTAAAATATCCTAATTTCCTGAGTACACAAAAACAAAGTTTTGCCAGCTGTGGTGGCTCACGCCTGTAATCCTAGCACTCTGGGAGGTTGAGGTGGGAGGATTGCTTGAGGTCAGGAGTTGGAAACCAGCCTGAGCAAGAGCGAGATCCCCAACTCTACTAAAAATAGGAAAAATCAGTCAGGCGTGGTGGTGCACCCTGGTAGTCCCAGCTACTCCGGAGGCTAAGGCAGGAGGATCTCTTGAGCCCAGGAGTTTGAGGCTGCTGTGAGCTATGAAGACGCCACTGCACTCTATCTGGGGAGACAGAGGAAGACTGTCTCAAAAAAAGAGAGAAGAAAACAAAGAAACAAAGTTTTATCGATTTCTCTAAGTGTGCATGGTCTATTTTTTCTAAAAAATAGACTGAATTTGTTGTATAAATGGAAAAATGAAATGTATTTATGTTGATGTATTTATCAAAAAATAAATATTAATAATACCCTATATACCAACAGAACGGCCAAGATTGGAGACTGACAAGACAAACATTGGTGGGGCTGGGGAGTGACCTGGATTCTCATATGTTGTTGGTAGGACCGTAAAATGGCAAAACCACTTTGGAAAAAGTCTGACAGTTTCTTATGAATATAAACATATGTATATCTTATGACCAGCAAACGCAATTCCTAGGTATTTACCCAAGATAAAGGAAAGCAAATGTCCACAAAAAGACTGGCAAAAGGATTTTCATAGCAGCTTTATTCCTTAGAGCCTCAAACTGGAAGTAGCCCAGCTGCCCATCAAAGAATAAATAATAAGCTATGTTCTACACACAATGGGCTGCTACTCAGAAATAAACAGAGACAAACAACTGATACACACAGTAACATGAATGAATCCCAAAACATAATGCTGAGTAAAACAAACCTTACATAAAGAACACATACTGTACTATTCCATTGGTATAAAGTTCTAGAACAGGGAGAACTGGGAAAATTAATCTATGGTTGAAAAATTTCAGAAAATGCTTGTTTCTGGAGGTGGAAAGTTATTGGATGAGTGATGGGGGAATATTCTGTGGGTGATGGTGATGTTCGGTGTCTTGGCAATGGTTTAAACTGCTCATATGTATACATTTGTCAAACCTCATGTGATGGAACACTTAAGATTTGTATATTTCATTTTATGCAAATTTTATCTCAAAAGAAACACAAATGAACCATTTAAAATGTTGAACTTGGCGGGGCACCGTGGCTCATGCTTACAGTCCCAGCGCTATGGGCGTGACTAATACTAACACTTTGGGAGGCTGAGGAGGGAGGATCACTTGTGGCCAGGAGTTGGAGACTAGTCTGAGCAAGAGTGGGACCCAAATCTCTACAAAAATAAAAAAATATATATATATATATAGAAAAATAAGCCAGGCGTGGTTGCATGCACCTGTATCCCTGGCTACTCAGGAGCTGAGGCAGGAGGATCTCTTGAGCCCAGGAGTTTAAGATTGCAGTGAGCTATGATGAGGAGACTGCATTCCAGCCTGGGTGACAGAGCAAGACCCTGTCTCAAAAAAAAAAAAATTGAACTCCATGTAATGATGTACATATTGAAGTATTTTGGGGAAATTATATTGACTAGGCAACTTATTTTGAAGTGCGTACCAAAACAAGAGGGATTTTTATCTGGAAAGAAGGATGGATAGATGAGTAGATGTATGTGCTAAAGTAAGACTAGTAAGATGTTAAAGAAGAATTTAGGTGGTTGTGTATATGGATGTTCACTTACATATTTTTTCACCTTTTATGTGTGTTTGAAAATATTTATAATAAACTATAGGGGGAGAGAAATAATAAGTAAATAAACAGCAAAATATACATTGTCAAACTTTTTATTATTTGGAGTCTTAAAACTTGGTAAGGAAATTGGACATTCTTTTAAGCAAGCCAAGTACCCCAAATTGTAAGAACAATTTTTCTTTGTTTGTCTAAAAGTCACAGTGACCACCACGAGCAAGAAGAAGGCTTCTTTGTCAGTCTCGACTGTCCTGACTTCATGCCAGCTGGGCCAAATGCTGGGAGCCAAAGGCTTACAGGCGTCTTGGTATGGGCTGCTGAGCTTTCACAGCTGATTACAGTGTGAACAGATGAAACTCTCTAACTTGGTAGAATGAATTCGCTATTGCCTGGGAGTATCCACTCTGCAACGTCAGTCTCAATTTCCCTTCTCGGACAATATCCGAATGTGGACTTTTTATCTCCATGTTTTTCCTTCTTTTTCCTACTCTTTTACCCACTGTTATTGTTATGTTTGTTTAGAAAGAAGACAGACCAATGAGCAATTTTTTACTCACTATGTAATAACATGAACAGGACATGAAAGATTCATGGCATATAAAGGAAAGGTTATTGGACCAGAAATGTGGAGCTCTGGCTTCTAGACCTGGCTATGCTGCTAAATAGGTGTGTGAACTTGGGCAAGTCACTTAACTATCCTGAGCCTCATTTTTAAAATCCATACAATAGAGGAGGCAGGCTGAGAGTGTCTGCAAGGTCGACTCCAGTCCTAAAAACTCTAATGCCAAATTTTATTTTATTTTTTATTTATTTATTTATTTATTTATTTTTTGAGACAGAGTCTCACTCTCTTGCCTGGGGCGAGTGCCGTGGCATCAGCCTAGCTCACAGCAACCTCAAACTCCTGGGCTCGAGCAATCCTACTGCCTCAGCCTCCCAAGTAGCTGGGACTACAGGCATGCTCCACCATGCCCAGCTAATTTTTTTTCTATATATATATTTTTAGCTGTCCAATTAATTTCTTTCTATTTTTGGTAGAGACGGGGTCTCGCTCTTGCTCAGGCTGGTCTCAAACTCCTGAGCTCAGGACTATCCGCCCGCCTCGGCCTCCCAGAGTGCTAGGATTACAGGCGTGAGCCACCGCGCCCGGCTATTTATTTTTTTTGAGACAGAGTCTTGTTCTGTTGCCCGGGCTAGAGTGCCGTGGCGTCAGCCTAGCTCACAGCAACCTCAGACTCCTGGGCTCAAGCGATCCTTCTGCCTCAGTCTCCTGAGTAGCTAGGACTACAGGTGTGTGCCACCACTCCCTGCTAATTTTTTTTCTATTTTTAGTTGCCCATCTAATTTATTTTTATTTTTAGTAGAGACAGAGTCTCACTCTTACTCAGGCTGGTCTCGAACTCCTGACCTCAAGCGATCCTCCTGCCTTGGCCTCCCAGAGTTCTAGGATTACAGGCGTGAGCCACCGTCCCTGGCCCATTTTTTTTTCTTTTTTAATGTTTTGTTTTGTTTTGCTTTGTTTTTTGACACAGAGTCGTGCTCTGTTGACCAGGCTAGAGTACCATGGCGTCAGCCCAGCTCACAGCAACCTCAAACTCCTGGGCTCGAGAGATCCTCCTGCCTCAGCCTCCCAGAGTGCTGGGATTACAGGTGTGAGCCACTGTGCCTGGCCTTTTTAAAAAAAAATTTTGAACCTGCAGAAAGTTAAAAGAAGAGTATTCAGATATTCATAAAGGGCCATTGTTGACATTTCACCACATGCCCTTTGTGTCGCTCCAACAGTTTCTTTGTGCCAGATCATCTGACAGTGGGCAAAATGTATGTTACACTTCACTCCCAAATGCTCTAGCATTCATCTTCCAAGAACAAGAACGTCTCCCGCACAACCACATCATTGCCACATCTGAAAATACTGACACTAATTCAACAACACCATCATACTCAACGATGCCCAGTTGTTCCATAAAATGTCTTTTATAGCTGGATCCAATCAAGATTCAAAGATTGCATTTGACTGTTGGGTTTCTTGATGCTCTCCCAATCCAGAACAGTCTGCTGTGACCTAAATGTTTGCATCCCCCCCACCCCCAAATTCACTTGTTGAAATTCTAACTCTTAAAATGGTCTTACGAGGTGGAGCCTTTTGGTAATTAGGACATGAGGATGGAGCCTCAATGAATGGGATTAGTGCCCTAATAAAAGAGGCCCCAGAAAGCAGCCTTGACCCTTTTGCCATGTGAGGTTACATAGAAAAGACAGTCTTCTAGGAAGCAGGCCCTCACCAGATACTGAATCTGCTGGCCCCTGGATCTTGGACTTACTAGAGTCCAGAATTGCAAGAATTAATTTCTGTTGTTTATAAGCCACCCAGTTTATGGTATTTTGTTACAGCAGCCAGAATGGACGAAGATATCCCACCCTCCAACCTTTAAGAGTCCAGGCAGTTGCCTTCCAGAATATCCAGCAAATATCACATTTGCCTGTTTCTCTTTATTAAATACAGGACAAATCTTTCTGGCAAGAATTCCGCATTGGAGACATTGTGCACCCCCGGCATCAGGTCCAGAGGAATGTCACGTTAGGCCTCCCCTACTACTCTCGGTGGCTATTGCCAAGCTTGACCACTAGCTTAAGATAGTGACCACCAAATCGCCACACTAAGAAAGTACATTCTCTCCTTCGTACTTAATAAGTAATCCATGAAGTGATATTTTGGGACCGTGAGAACATCTGATTTATAGATTCTAATCTCTGAATCGTTCTTGAGTAGAGGTTCCACTAGTCAAATGTATCATTTTCCACTTACGGACCATGAGATAATAATAGGGTGTTAGGACTGAGAGGGACCTGCGAGATCTTCTGGTTCAATTCCTATTTTATTTTACAAAATCACATTAAATATTGTTTTTGTACTTTCTTCCATATCCCTGAGTAACACACATTGTCTTTTCAGTTTCGTGTACGATCTATTGACTTTCACCCTGGAACAGTACACATGCCTTTCCACCTCCCCACCCCACCACTTACATGCACCCGTCCCATCTTCCTAATACTAAATACACTTACCACATAATTTTGTTTAGATCACCATCTAGAGTTTTTGTTATTAAAATCAAATAAAAATCTGCAGTTGAGCCGATATATTATTACTATGCTGGATAGCTTCCGTTGACCCTTCCGGATGCACTCTCTAACCTTCCCCATCCTGCTCTGTCTTGGGGGGCTGAACAATATGGACTTCATCGAGGGGCTCCCTTGCCCTGTGACTGCTCAGTTCAGTTTGGCCAATGGAAAGCACCAGCAGGGTATTAGAGGGAGGGAAAAATGAGGTCATGTTATGTGTTCCCCAGCTCCCTCTCTTCTAGGTTGTCATGGGTTAGATGCTTCCTTCCTCAAAAGCCCATAGCTGTTGTCAGACAACCTTTCTGTGCAATGGTCTTTCTGCAACCAGGTAGTGGCATGATCTTCTTGCTCTTCAGGCCTGGAGTGTAACGAACAGCTCCCACGTTGTTATTAGTCTTTTTAGTTTTCTTGTATCTGCCTACGCCTTTAAAAATTATTAGTCTCTTCACTGAACTCTCCTGAATTATGCCATCTATTTCTTGCTGGACATAAATTATGATTATTTTCCTTTTTTGCAAAACCTTTGTATTTTTTCCTGGAGTTAGTATTTCACAAATTTCCTTATTTGTGAAACAAGTTAATATCCTATATCATTATATTATTATTAATGTTTTGAGAATTGAAAGTGTTACAGAAAGTGACAGGTACCTGCCTAGTAGATACTCCGTAAATAGTAGTTATTATTACTGAGCCTTGAGCACAAAACTTCAGCGCTGTGCTCATGGAAACATAATTATGATGTGACTTGTGCCTGTGAACAATATGAGTCACAGAGCCCTGCAAGCAAGCCAGGGCAGAAATTCCCAGCCGTGGCCATAACATGCGGGATTTCTCCACCAATTTGTGCCCAATTTTCTTTTGTAGAACATGCTGTTCTAACACAATAGCAAAGGTAGGTGATGCATTCTTGGTAAGAAATAGGAGTTTATGCTCCTGGTAATCTGCGAATGTGACTGTAGAAGAGTATCTGTTTGACATTCTAGGAAGTGTTACGGGGCTGAGAAAGACTTCTTGGAGGAACTCCTATTTTTTTAGACAATAAAGAGACTC
>RJWJ010047029.1:0-11130 GCA_004363605.1 Indri indri
AAAGTCAAAACACTTTGTGCATGTAGACGACAGCCTGAGAGAGAGAAAACTGAGCAATCAATATTCTAAATTTTTTTTCCAAGAATAAACACACTTTTTCTTACTTAGAGTAATTTTTATGTGCAGACAGTACAAAATATTCCCTCGAAGGGGAATCTTTGTGACAGGAGCAGAAGGTGGAGGCTGCCTCTCTGCTTTCAGTTCCATCAGCATTTATAGCTTCTTTTCCCTGAGGACCTGCTCCCTCCTCGCATCACCAGAAACTATCTCCCCAGAGCCTCAAAGCTTTGTTTCCAGGTCAGGTGCCTCTTCTTCTCCCCTCTCCCCTGGGTGACTGGTTACCTCTCAAGCAAACCCCCAAGCAGTCCTAATGGGTGGCTTTCCCTGAGAGCTGGCCGGCAATCCTGGCTACTGACAGCTTTTCAGCCTTCTTTGTTTCACTGAAGTGACTGGTTTCAAATCTGGGCTGGCATTCTCTGTGTCCCAAGTGGAGCAGACTCAGGAGTGATTCTCATGCAAGGCTGCAACAGGTATCACAAGAGCCACCATGACTCCTACCATTGCCCTAAAATAATCGTTTTTTTCTCATTAAATTCAATTTTCAGAATACCCTAAAGGTTGTTCTATTTAGGCCCTGACAGACTGACTTAAGAAAATATCTGGTGGTAATTAGCCAATCATTCTATTTGAAAGGTCAGGTTTGACTGACATTACCCAGAAGGACACTACTTCTTCAGAGGGAAGTAGTTTGTAGTTTGTGTTGGTTGTAAATGTCGGATTTATTTTCTGACAGCCTGTTGCTCTTTACCTACAGCCATTGCCTGTCTCTTGCTTTTTATCACTTCTCTTAGTTCAGGATGAAGGAAATTATTTTAGTTCATGCCCTCTGAGGCTTAGTAAAATCCCTTTAACAATTTCAGGCACGTGGTAAGGCAAAATCAGCTGCTCCCTCGGGTTTGGGTTCATCTTCAGGTGATGTGACTTGGCATGTGGGTCCTGTGCCTATGCTGTGACTAAACAACTTAAGAGGGGACCATGGGACAGGCATTAGTGTTCCCAGCAAGTAGCCTTTGTATTTCCAACTCCTCTGTCCGTAATATGGCCAATCATACCTTTTATCTTTTTGATTTGTTGTTTGTTTTTTGTTTCTTTTTTTTTGAAGAGGAGAAAAGAAGTTTCCTAAGGAAGTGTAGAATGTGAAAGAAGGTAATTCAGATGCTTGGCATGCTTTAAAACATGCTTTCTATAGGATAAGCTCCATTTAGCCAGAAACTATCAGGGAAAGGCTTTCAGCTGGACAAAGCTAAGGTGATAATTCAACTCTGCTACTTCTTAGTTGTGTTGAGTTTGGCTGTTTCTCCATCTGTTAAAGTGGGATGGTGACCCAGCTTCCCTACCACTCTTCCCATCTGCAGAAGTATGGTCACTACTGTATTTGTCAGAGAGTTGAGTTTTTAGGAATGTCTATGCCAACAGCACTGTAAGACACCATCTCTTATAAAGGCCATTAGGATGTTATTACAATTAGCAGTCTCAAAAGGCTTCTTATCTTCTTAGGCTTTTGAAGGAATTAGTTACAACTTCTAATTTTTTTACATTAAGAAAAAGGCCTTAAAGTTATAGGCTGTTTCCATTTTTCAAGAACAGTAAAAAGTACTACTAGAGTATTCTGCTGAAAAATTTTCCAGGTTCAAACTCTGGGAAATTTAAGAAGGAAGGGTGACTTGGTAAAAGGCTTTGCATTTAAGAAATCAAGGAAAGCATTTGAGGACAGAATACATAGATGTAACCCTGCAGCCCTACCCCCAAATTTATCTTACTTAACGTACTTCATCTTAATTGTCAGAAAAACAGAAAATCCTGCTTTCACCTCCGTCCTGCTAGAGTCTAGTCTCCACATTACAGCCATAAAGATCTTTTAAAAATATTAAGTCAGATCACGCTACTCTCCTAATTAAAACCCTACAGGGATTACAATTATATTCAAATTAAAAGTCAAGGTCTTTACAATGGCCTACAAAATCCAATGTGACCTGGCCCCCTGTTAATTCTGTTATTCATCTCCCCCTTATGTATTGTTTTACAGGCATGAACTCTTCTCAGGGCCTTTGACTTTGCCCTCTGCTCAGATCACTCCCCCCACAAGTAGCAGCATGGCTTGCTCCTTCTTCTCCTTCAGTGCCACCATCATAGCCAGGCTGTCTCTGATCACACCATTTGGAGTGAAATCCCTCCCTTCCCCAGCACCTCACTCTCCTTCCGTGATTCATTTCTCTGTCTATAATGGTTACCACCTTCTAATATACTATGGTATTTAATAATTTATTTGTTTTGTAATGTATCCTTGCCTGGAATCTCCCTGAAGGCAGAGACTTGGTTAATTTTGTTAATGAATGGGGCCCCAGCTCCTAGGACCATGCCTGGAGCATAGCAGGTACTTGATAAATATTTTTAAAATTAGGGGATGATGGATTTTAGAAGATGAATTTTTTTTTTACCTCTTTAGACAGAATAATACCTTTTGCAAAACAAGGTAGAACTTCAAAGGGTACTTTACTAAAAACCAAAGGATAAAAAGATATTGATTAATTGTGACTATATAAGTAACATACAAATGGTTGAGTTTGTGTTAATAAATAAAGGGTTTGTGAAATGACTGAGGCTGAAGACCAGCTGCCCTTTTCAATTTCTGTTTTTACCATATTTAGAAAGCCTTGCCTAGAAAGTTGCCCTTCTCAGAGTATAAGCAACACCACACTCTGGGTTTTGACCTAGAGGGATAGGGCAGAAATTGCAAATAGAAATGCTGGTTCGTGTCAATGGACAACAGAAGCTTCTACGTCCTGTGGGTACTATACAGTTTCTAACACATGGAGTTGACAGCAAATATCACCTAGAAGATAAGGAGGGAACAACCCTGTGTTTTTGGTTTGCCGACCCTGACTTTTTGGCGTGAAGGCCATTCGGTCTGCATGTCTTCTCTGTCTGCTGCCACACGTAAAACCCGCATTTCCAAACTCACAAATGTCCCGGTTCCCGTGAGAGGATGCATGCTCAATGTGCTGATGCAGCTTCTAAGTCTGTGTCTCCATTTCTAGAAAATGCTATAAAAGAGAATGCTGCTGTTCTAGATCCTGGGAGATTTTGTCTCTTTGGAAAAGTGATCTCAGCTCACAAAATAATTATCTCCTTAGTGCTAATCCACGTGCATTTACAAAAGTACTTTCAGGTTAGAAGAAATAGAGAGTTGATTAGATCTTTATTGCTGAGCTATAACACAAGGGAGCTCCTACCTGCTAGTTGGATTGGCAATAAGGAGCCCCAAGACTCCTTAGGTTTGCTCGCCACCTCAGCTCTCCTTCCTGCTTTAAAAAACAAGTACGTGAAGCTTTCAAAAACCCCCATAGCCATGGGTTGATTTCCTCTAGAATATTGTTTATGTTACTTCTTTTGGGCTTGGCATTTCTCTCTTTGTTCTTTGAGGTTTTATGGGGTACCTTATAACAGCCCACAAATCCCTCCTCATATTCTGCCTCCAAGACATTGTATTTGGCGATCTAGACTACTTCTTTCTAAGTTTCAAATCAAAGAGCCTTGGGTATGGTTCCCAGGCTCGAAGATATCAAAAGAGGAACTGAGAAAGCAGAAATGAAGACAAGAGAGGACAAATTTATGTCAATGAAATCCCGTGACAACTTACTTGCATTTAGAGATCATGCTCGTTTTTTTTTTCCTTGATGAAAGGTTTTTTTTTAAACTCTTCTGAAAATGCTAATGAGACAAGTTTCAAGAAATTGACAGTAATGGAAAACTTGAATGTTACAATGATAACTAAAAAGAAATTATTTCACTCATCTTAATCTTGCTGGGGAAAAGAAAAAAAAATGTGAGCAGAGAAATGAGACAGCTGGCAATTGAAGCCTTGGGATTCCAAAACCTTCTCTTTTGTGCTCCCAAATGAACAAGGTTTAAGCTGCCTTCAAGAGAAAGTCAATCTAAAGTCCAGGATGACTTTTCAAAATGAAACCTTAGGGGGCTTTTAAAACTGCAAGCTTCAGTCCAGCAAGGTCACTTTCTAAAGTGAAAATTCTTTTTAGGGTAATGATTGTGGGATAAGAAAAGGAAGGAGCGGGGATGGCATGGCTAGGTCTGAGCTGAAAGCCTTGTCGTTGCATCCTTGGATGTAGAGAGAAACAGTGTGCTGTCCTCCCTGGACAGATCCCAGGGTGGTGCATTGTCCAGCTAGGTGGTAAGCTGTGGGCTTCTTTTGTGTACCGCCTGCTAAAAGCCTACACACTTGTTCATTGGTAGTTGGCTAATCTCCACTGAAAGTCAAAACTCTGGCCACTGGGGAGGCTGCTTTGCCTTGGGAACTTGTCAGCCAGAGGAAAGCTCAGCTGTCACCAGGCTTCTAGAAAATATCCCAGATTTATGTTGAATTTCTTTGAACTCTCTGCCTCTTTGTTCAGTCTTCACACATACTGGGTGTTTACAAGCTGTCTTGGTATTGTTATCTGTTGCTTCACAAATGTGTGTTTTGAACTCCTGGTTACACTTTGAGCTTCCAGGGGAGGAGATCAACTTTCAGACCCCATGTTCTCCGCCCTGACTTCTAAGTGAGGGAGGGGTATGAGGCAGGACCAGTCGCCCGGTGCTAGACTGGAGTCCTGAATGGGCAGCTAGAGAATAGACATCTGGAAGCCAGGAAATGAGGGGAAGAAAACCGGGATAGCAATTCCGAGGGCCGGGTTGGCAGGGAAGATGAGGGCGGGGGGAACTAGGAAGCCCAGGCAAGTCTAAATTCAGAGGCCAGTTTAAAGCTGCAGTAAGAAGAAGGGAATGCAACAGAGGGCCATATTGAATCTTGCCAGATGTCTGCCACAGCTGCCTGTACCTCAGCCATCTCCAAGGAGGATATCTATAATACCTGGTATTCAAAAAAAAAAAAAAAAAAAAAAATGGCAGTGGGAGGCCTCAAGAGGCTCCTTTGATTAGCATCCCATTGGTATCATTGTCCCACATGGTCCATGGATTCTGGCTCCATTACTTATTGACAGAGTGACCTTAGGTACATTTCTTAAAATAAGGATAAAACTATATCTGTCATTCAATTTAAGTTAATGTTAAACTTAGGTAGGTATGCAATAAGGATTTTTTTCTTTCTTCCTCCATATGCTCACAGTAATTCATCAATATTTGTTAAGAAACTGTAAGCTGACTGGGAGTAGAGCACAGTAGCTGCGGAGCCAGAATGCCTAGGTTCAAACACTCCTAATAACCATCTCTGTGACCTTGGATGAGATATTTAGACTTTCTGTGATTCAGTTTTCTCAGGATGAGAAAATAATAGTGTCCATTCGATAAGGTTATTGGGAGGATAAAATGATATCATATTTGCAAAGGTTGACATGTTGATGATGATGACAATGTTAGCTTTCCCAGCCCTCATCCTTGCTGGGTGTATCTACCACCTCTTTTCTACCTTCCCCACAAACAATTAAACACACTCTATTTTTCATGAAAAAAAAAGGGTGAGAACAAGAAAGAACATTTAAAACGTCATTCACTTTTATAGATGACATGTTTTTAATGTTACCTGGGGAAATGTTGTCAAGGTAAAAAGCCGGCACTGGAGTGTGGTAATTCTTCTATAATGACTTCATGGGGAACAGAAGAGGAGCGTTGAGCTGCTGAAATCCTCTCTTTTCTCATTCCATGAAATCTATATTAGAATGAGCCACATGCAATTAAAAAACTTCTGGAATGAAAGTTATGACTTCAGAATCCCCTTTCCATCCAGGACCCCTCCTGGCACCCTCCAGAGGTCTCATGTGTCCTCCAGGGCACCACGGCACACAATAATGGTTTTGTAGATCTGCCTTCTAATGCTGTGGTCCCCAGATCCCAGGCTGTGACCCGGTACTGGCCTGTGGTCTGTCAGGAACCGGGCCACGCATCGTGGCCTGAGTTCTGCGTCCCCTCTCCAACCCTCCTTCTAGCCGTGGAAAAATTGTCTTCCATGAAATTCGTTCTTGGTGCCAAAAAGGTTGGGGACCGCTCTTCTGAACCATCTCCTACATGGAGGGAACGTTCCGGGAAGGAGTGCTTGCCGACTGCAGACGGCTGTCTGGGATGGCCGTTTTGAGCCACACTTTACATCTGCTTCATATGTACCTCTTTCAGCGGAAGGTTTCCCTGTGGATTATGGAAGTGGTTTAAATTTCCTTTCTAAGAGCTCTGGGCTGCCAACTCTGGAGGAAGCTCTTTGATTTCTGAAGTAGTACGACATTCATCCAAAGAATATTCACTTTTAAGGACTGAGCAGCCATACATTCTGAACATTCATGCTGTTCTCAGCAAGCAGTTCCCTGGCCAGGGCGATAGAAGGGAACCTCATGGGCTGGTAGGAAAGAATGCGGCACATTGATCTTCAGCTTTAACATTTTCAAACACAGACGTTCACGTGTAATCAGGACAAAAAGGAGGAAGGGTGAAAGTGGGGGATAGGAAATTCCATTTTAGGTGTCTGCATCGGTGCGTCATTTGTAATTGAATTGTGCATTCTAGAGAGGGCTAAAGGTGGACGACTATTATCCTGCAAAGTGGGAGCTTTCAATTTGTGACCCACATATCTTCAGGGAAACTGTGACATTGGAATGTCTGTTTACTCAGGGAAGAGGGTGTGGTTTAAAACATCGATTTTAGCATCAAACTACCTGGATTGGAATCCCTCCAAGCTCCTCTACGTACCCAACACTGGGGACAAATCACCCACCATTTCTGTGTCTTACTTTCCCCATCTGTTAAGTGGGGGTGACAGCAGTATCTTCCTCACACAGTTATGAGGATTAATGGCATAGTCGATGTGAAACTTTTATAACAGTGCCTGCCCTACAGTTAGCAGTAATAAGTAATAGCTATCATTGTTGTTCTTATTTTTATTGTGAATTTCACTTACATTTACAATCAAATAAAGTTTAAATTCACTGCTCTACAGCTTAATGAAATAAAATGTCAACGATGAATCTCTGTAACGTCACCAATTAGCAGTTTAACAAATTAGCCTGGTAGTGATGAAGTTAAAAAAAAAAAAAATCATCTAAGCTTACACAGTGATTTAGACTTTACAAAATTTTTTGTATCTGTTTTCCTCAAGTTGATCTTCACAGTCACAGTGAAATAGAAAGTATTACCTCCATTTTGTAGATGAGATAATTTGGCTCAGGAAGAGAGAGTGACTGGCCCAAGGTTGCACAGGGAGTTAACAGCAAAACTGAGGTCTGTTCCGATTCCCGTGCTGTTGTGCTTCCCTTTACATTATCCTGCCTTCCGCACGCAAGAGATAAACATTCTTATAATTAGACTATTGACTGCATATTATAAATAGTGTAACTAATTTATCAGGGAAAAGCGGAGGGATTTAAAAACAACACTGCAGGTCCCTGAAGCAGTATCCGGTGAGCCTGTACGTGACTGCCATTCAATCACCATTCACATTTGCTCTCCAATCACTCATTAGCCGTAGATTCCACAGAATTCTCTGCGCGGAGCCAGCTCAACCTAGATTGCTGTCTGGAGAGCTTTTGAAAATACATACTTCGAGGAAGCATTCAAAAAATTCATCAAAAAATGTAGAACAAGAAGACAAACTGCAAATTTAAAAGATTTATTTCTGTGTTTATGATCTAAGCATGCAGTACTATTAGGCCTTGAGCAGATTGCTTTGGCCCAGGCCCTAACCTGACCTCCAGGGTGGTTCTGGAACCCTGCAGGTTGTACACACGGTTTTGCAGACCTCACCATGTTTCCTCTTGGCTATTTTGCTTTGTTTAGCAGTCTAGGATCTAGTCCCCAGGGCACTGACTATTTGAAAGCTACCCATCTTTCAGATCTACTGTATATTTTACCTTTCTAGCTAGAGACCACGTTTGTAAAACCCACTTTTGAACTCCTAGAGAACTGATTTTCTAAATGACTTAATTTGCATTTGGCTTTAGCTGCTGCACATCCTCATTCCATATACATGTACCGTGTCCTTTCTGCAGAAGTGTTTTTTTTTTTCTTGAGAGCAAGGAACACATTCTTCACTTCTTTATATTCCTCACAGCACCTTGAATTATGCCCTGGAACTACCAGCAGCACAGCACACTCAATTATCAATTGATTACGTTAAAGGATTGATTTATACAGACATATCAGCTACGGACCTGATTAAAATTGGAAAAAAACAAGAAGCCGCATAAGTCAGCAATAAATATATACATACATACATACATACATACATACACTTTAAAAGCATCTATTCTGGGATAGTATATTTTTCTCACAAAGTTTCACTGCTTCCGCTGGCACCAAAGTTCTGAATCCTAGTTCTTTTTTGAGGATGTACAGGTAGCCAGGACATAAAAGGGATGTGTGAGATATCAGTTGGTTGGTTGGTGCTGTTATCTCATAGAATGACACCAACAAAAATGATAAATTCATCTGTAACCGCTACTTCCCAGGGCTATCGCTCAAAAAGAAAGCTAAAGGAAAGGGCCAAAAAGGAAATTTGATTGTCACTCGTAATAACTCTTTCGAATGCCTGTCCTGGAAAGAAATTTCTGATGGGTAGATTCAGGAGAGAAAGGAGGATAGGGGAGTTGCTCACTGGGGAAGAGGGGAGGGTCCCACCAGAGGCTCTCCTGGTAGGCAGGGGGAGGGAGGCGGCATGGAGACCCCTTGGTCCTCAAAAAGAGGAACTGATAGAAGATGAGCTTCCATATATGGAAGAAGGGGCGGGGGTGAGGCGGATTCTCAGGGAGGAAAGAAAGCTGGACCTGACGATGACTGTGCTTTGTACTGAGTGGAGGGAAGCTTTGCCTCCCTAGGGCACTTGAAGCCTCTGACATCACCACAAATCACACTCCCAGAACCGTGTCAGGAGTTTTAGTGTATCTGAAATTGATTTATCCTTTTCCTTTCATTAGACCGTACCCCCTTAATGGGTATGGACTCTATTTCCTATGTCTCAGTTTCTACCTAGCTTGGACCACTTCAGGGTGTGTGCATGTGCATGCGCATGCGCGCACATGCACGCGTGTGTGTGTGCACACACACATACGTTGCTATAGTTTTAAGTGGCACATGCATATAATCCCTCAAAAGTTCATTGCTAGAAGATATGTCTGTCAATGAGAAGTATATGCAAAAGAAGTATATGGTTGCTTAGTAGTAGTGGTGATAGGGAGGTTGATGTTTAAAATACAAAATCTTGGGCAGTGAGGAGAAGAAAATACTCTTTCAGGATTGTGTGCTTATAGTGAATGTGTAAGAACAAAAAATGGCAGCAGGACGAAGAGGCCTTAGCTGTCTTCCTGGTATCTTACACGAGTGTGTTACACACTGTGGGTCACAGCCCAATAGTGACCCATGAAATCAATTTAGAGAGTGCTAAATCCACACTTAAAGAAATAAATATAATAGCATATTCACTTAAAAAGATATATTTAAAATGAGCTAGAACAGAAAATATCAGAATACATTGTATGCTGTAAGCTTGGATAAATAAATTGTAGAGTGTATATTTGCAATCAAACATAACTAACCACTACACACGAAGGTGTGGATCTACATTTACTGGCTTGGGAAGATAGGTGTGACATATTGTTGAGAAAAAAAAATAGATTATATAGTAGAGGATGCTCCTATGTATATAAATTTATGTGATTGTGTGTATGTGAGTGTGTTTGTGAAGAAATAGATAACTGTCTGGTAGGATGTTTGCCAAAATATTAACGATATTTCTCTCTCTGGGGTAGAGTTTCAGTACATTGTTGGATTCTTCATTTTTTTCCTGTTTAAATTTAAGAAGTATTTGTTTTATAATTAAGCATATCTATGTATTTTTGAAAAATACAAAGCACGAATGTTATAGTGGAGTGTATGTAATGTACAGTAGCAGCAAACAGAGGTGATTAACTGTTGGAAACATGTCAGCAAAGAGAAAACTCATGAACTGAGTCTTGGAGGAGAATATGTATTGGACCTAATGAGGAAGGGTAACCCAGGTGGGAGCAACAGTATAGACAAGTTGGGGGTGGGCGTGGGAGAGAGTACAATGTAGTACATGGGGACCACTGTCTGGGATTCAGAGACGGAACATAATTTTACAAAGATAGACAGACAACAGAATTTGTAAGCTGAGAGAAGGAGCTTGGATAAATTCTTTAGTTGGTGGAAAACCACAGAAGGATTTTAAGCAGAGTGTCAAGAAGGTGCTGTTAATGTCCCAGCCATTTTTCACTGAAATCTCCCTTTCTACATGCCTGTGTCTTCCTATGAGAGAACTTGCAACTCTCAGCTCAAGAGCTTTATGGTAGGTTGTATGTATTGCGTGGCCCCCATGCAGAACAGGTCAGAAGTGCCAGGAATTAATCTCCCAGGAGCAGCCCTTAGCTAAAGATGAACAAACAGGAGCTGCTGGGTTAATAACCCAGATTTCTTGCCCATTGAGTCAAATAACTCAAAAGTGTTTTACGAGTTCTCCCAGACGTCTCAGGTGGAGTTGAGCCAGGTGCCCATGGCAGTAATTTGCTCCATAATGCACCACACTACTGGCTCTTTCTTTCACTGGCTCTTCGTACTCCTAGTCCCGTACTTGTGCTTCCTCGAATTGCTTCCCAAATAAAATGCTTCTACTCAAATCTTTCACTCAGGATCAATATTTTGGGGATTCCAAACTAGGGTTCCGGCTTGTGTTTTATTTACCTCTTTCTGTATGGACATCAAAATAGCTGGTGGTTGTCTCTGTGTGGTGGAATTGTAAGTAGTTTTGCTCTTTCATTGTCATCTTTTCTTCCCTTAAATGTCGGCAATTTACTTCCACTCTTCCTGTAACAAGAATAACACCCAAAGTTATTTTTCAAAGAAGAAAATTTATTTTACAGTGTGGAACTCATTGAGGTGGCCACTGAAATAATTTATATGAGAAATAACAACAATAGCGACTTACTCCATGGAAATAGAAGTAAAGGTGAAGGTTAGATCTGAGCATTCTAGGGAGAGAAAGGGGAAGAAGAGCCAAAAGGAGTTGAGGCCCCATGTGTTTGGGGGAACCTTTAGCACGTGCTAACAGTAAAGAAGAAACAG